>JABUQX010045075.1:30000-35000 GCA_015478945.1 Trachelipus rathkii | reverse complement strand
ATTATTATTATTATTATTATTATTATTATTATTATTATTATTATTATTATTATTATTATTATTATTATTATTATTATTATTATTTATATTATTTTTATTATTTATATTATTTATGTTATTTATATTATTTTTATTATTATTATTTTTATTATTATTATTATTATTATTATTATTATTATTATTATTATTATTATTATTTATTCATTTATTTATTTATTTAATATTATTAATATTATTATTATTATTATTATTATTATTATTATTATTATTATTATTATTATTATTATTATTATTATTATTATTATTATTATTATTATTATTATTATTATTATTATTATTGTTGCTGCTGTCGTAGCTGTTGTAAATATTCTTGGTCTCATTTGAAAAGAGTGTGACAGCTTACTTAAGTAACCGGTCGACTTTTACATCCACTTTAATCCTCTTGTGGCACCTAAATGACGTACGAGTTAGAATGTCTCCTTCATGTTCCGGAAAGTAGGCAAACATATTGTTACACATTATTATTATTACTATTGGTTGCTACGTTGGTTGGCTATTGGCTATTACATATTATTATATATGTTATTATTATTATTATTATATTATAACATACATATTTTTATATACTTATTGTTGGTTATGACACTACCTTATAAATACTACTTTACATATATTATATACATAAGTTTTTTATTATTAGATATTATTATTATTATTATGTTGATATATTATTATTATTATTACATATACATACATATATACATATATTATTATTATTATTATTACATATATATATTATTACATATATATATTACATTATTACATACATATTACTATATTATACAAATATATATATATATATATATATATATATAGTTATAGTTATAGATATAAGAGATATATAGTATATATATATATATATATATATATATATATATATATATATATATATATATATATATATATATATATATATATATATGAGAGAGAGAGAGAGAAAAAATTTAAATTTTTCCTCTTAGAATTGAATATTTTTATTTTATTTAATAGATTTTGTGCATATAGATTCTTAATTCAAACTTCCAGATCCCCATTGAAACCGTGAAAATATTTTATTTTTGAAAAAAAAAATTGGCAATAAAAAAAATGAAAATAAGTACATTTAAAGAGTTTTAAATAAATAAATAACTAAATAAATATGTAAATAAATTTAAGAGTACATAAATAAATAAATGGACCTTTGAGATAAGTATCGTTTTCCGATACTGAAGTAAGACGGTTTATTAGTTTATATTTTCGAAGTAGGAAGCTTCGATATATCAAAACGTATCGATATTCAATAACTTATGTGTGTTTGCTTCTAATAATTGCGATAGGTTTGTACCATCACTCTTCCATTCTTTTTTATATAGTTCCAAAGAGCAATTTTTGAGGTTTAACTTAAGACAAGATTTTTTCTTTTCTCTTTATATATATATATATATATATATATATATTATATTATTATTAGTTTTTTTATTTTATTATTATTATTGCTTTGTTATATATAAAAATTTTTATTTATTTAAATATATGATATATATTAGTAAGAGATTTATATATATATATATGTTATATTATGCTGGTTGGCTGGCTGGTTAATACATACATATATACATATATATTATATATATTATTATATTATATACATATATATATATTATATATTCTATTTTTTTCTTTATATATATATATATATATATATATATATATATTTTTATTTTCAAATTTGGATTGTTTTAAAAATAACTTAATTCTTTTCTAATAATTTTTGTGATATTCTTAGAGTAAATTGTTCCCTACTTTTCCTATGAATTCACATAAAAATTGAAAAATAAATTTGGAAAATATTTTGATTTAGTTCTGATTTTCTAAATATGAGAAAATCATATTTTTACATTTTAATGATAGTAAAATTATCATAATTTGCAATACATGTAACTTACAATAATCAAATCATAAATAACTTAAGTATCTTTAGTTATTTAATTTATTTTTATTTAATATTACGTAGAATAACTTAATATTAGATTAAATAATATATATATATAAAAATATATTTATATTTCAATATAGAAAACAACATATATATATATATATATATATATATATATATATATATATATATATATATATATATATATATATATATATATATATATATATATATATATATAATTACCCTATTTTCTGCCAGCTCCAACTCCGACTCAATAAATGAATCATAACCCACACACACCAAAAACATTCAATAATGTTTCTTATGTATAGGTTATATTAGTCACACCTTATTTATTTTGTTATACCTCTTAAAGCTTCTAAACCCAAGCAATATTTAGGTAATATTTGTATTAAAATATTGTTATTTCTTGATTTAACATAATGCTAACTTCTCATTTCATAGTAAATTATAATAAAGAATAAAATATCACTTATTATAGAGAGGAAAATCTCTCTCTCTCTCTCTCTCTCTCTCTCTCTCTCTCTCTCTCTCTCTCTCTCTCTCTCTCTCTCTCTCTCTTCTCTCTCTCTCTCTCTCTCTCTCTCTCTCTCTCTCTCTCTCTCTTTGGTAGAATTACTAGAATTATAGAATTACTTCTATTATAGAGAGGAAAATTTTCTCTCTCTCTCTCTCTCTCTCTCTCTCTCTCTCTCTCTCTCTCTCTCTCTCTCTCTCTCTCTCTCTCTCTCTCTCTCTCTCTCTCTCTCTCTCTCTCTTGTGAATTACTAGAATAATTAAATTTTACGGAGAATAAAATGTTGATAAGATTTAATTTTCCTTCCATACTATAATCCTAAATATATATATATATATATATATATATAAAGTTAGTTATATAAATATAAAAATATATAGTATATATATATATATATATATATATATATATATATATATATATATATATTATATATATATATATATATATATATTTTTTTTTGGCGAAGTGCTAGTTTTCTTTGATCGAAGACTTTTAATTATTTGTGCAAATGTCATCATAGTAAAAATGTAATTTTATTTTCTAAAAACTGAATAAAAAGTGTAAATATATATATTTTCACCCTAGGGGATCAAACTTTTTTTCTGACCATATATATATATATATATATATATATATATATATATATATATATTAAGAGTTATTATGCTGGTGCTGGCAGCATATATATATATATATATATATATATATATATATATATATATATATATATATATATATATATATATATATATATATAGTTTGCTTATTTGCCATCGAACCTCTATCCCATGAATTTTTGGGGGGAGGGAGGGTTCTTTACCTACCGCAGTAGGGTAATTAATGGTCAGGAGAAATTGTACTACATGCATTTCATATCCATGTGGATTAAAATGCAAAGATTATATAGACTTGATTGCAAGCCCTGTTTCGGCTCAACACATTTGGAAGTTCAAGCCACCGTGTGGAAGCATGAGAGAATGTGATTTTGTATGTTATGATAGATTGTTCTGTTTTATGTGTGTCACTATGTTTATAGTGATGTGTGGGCATTGAGATTAGTTTAAATCACTATGCCGTAAACTGTATTTAAATATTATAGAAAATCTCCTACTGACGGCAATTTTTTGTGTTCGTTCAGGCAGCCAAATCGAGATTTGAACTCTCGCGATAGGAGAATTACGATCTTTTAACGAAAAAAAGACTTTTTAATTCACTAAGCTACCATGAACTATATATATATATATATATATATATATATATATATATATATATATATATATATATATATATATATATATATATATATATATATATATATATATATATATATATATATATATATATATGTATGTATGTATGTATGTATGTATGTGTGTATGTATGTATGTATGTATGTATGTATGTATGTATGTATGTATGTATGTATGTATGTATGTATGTATGTATGTATGTATGTGACAAGGAAAGTGAAAAGAGGAGATTCTATAAGAGGTGAGGGGTAGAGGGCTAATCTCAGAGACAGTTGATATTAGGAAAAGAGTGAGGAATTACTTCAGGGAATTGTACAATCCATGTGGGATTCGTGAAAACTAGCTGAAAGAGGATACAGTATTGATACCTGCTGAAAAGAAACCAATTGTCCCTGAGGAAGTAAAGCTAATAGTGAGGAAAATTGAAGAATTGAATAAGCCCTAGATGAGGGGTTTATCAGCAGTGATATTTATAGAAGGAGAAGTAATAAATCATAATGCGGTGGCTATTGAGACTGTTTAAATGTGGGTGTGACCTGCGGAAACAGTACCATTGGAGTGGAAAAAGGGCGTTATAAGATTTTTTTTTTAAAAGAAAAAGACAAAAGTAAATGTGAAAATTATAAAGCCTTATCTGTTCTGTCCTAGACGAGTAAAATATATTAGAGAATTATAGAGAGAAGGATCAGAGGGAGTGTATAGAAAAAAACTGAACGAGGTACACCATAGGTTTAGACCTTGGAGAAGTAAAATAGATCACATCCTCAGTCTGAAGATTTTAATAGAAAAAGCTGAAAGGAGCAAAAAAAAATGTAAGTAGCTTTAGACCTGCAGAAGGCTTTTGATAATGTACCATGAGAAAAACTGTGGGATACCTTCAGTGACCAATATTATGAAGTAGATCACAATTTGATGCAGGCCTTAAAATATGCTTGTATTCACTGAAATTGCTGTTAGACAACTCATGGTATGATTGACTGGTTCTTAGTAAGTCAGAAGTTAGGCAAGGAGACTTATTATCGCCACTACTTTTTATTATGTTAATAGATAGATGTATAATGGAAGTAGATATGGGAGAGGAACTAGGAATGACTCTAACATATGCGATCAGGGGCCCTATTAACCGTTAGAGGCAAACTAGGCAAATGCCAGGCGGCAGAATATGAGGGCGCGCCCCCAGGTGGCTAGAAACGCGGCAGACAACGACAGCAAAAAACGAAAAAAAAATAAT
>JABUQX010045075.1:0-20000 GCA_015478945.1 Trachelipus rathkii | reverse complement strand
TATTATATTTTTTTTTTTTTTTTTTTTTTTTTTTTTACAAAGATTAATACCCTTCTTTTACTGCTTGAACCCTTTTAAAAGGAGGAGGTGCTACTCACTTACGTCCGAGACGACCAAGCCAAGCCCAGGAGAGAATAGCTCACATTCTCCCACTCGACCAGTTGCTGAACCTGGGACCCTCGCTTTGTTGGGCGAGTGCTCTAACACTGAAAGCTATTCGGGTGAGTTTTAATTTATAATCTTAATAAATATATTTAAAAAAATTACTAAATAAATTAAAAATTGCATATGTAAATGTACAATAAACTTAAAACCAAAATATGTATATAACTAGTATATTATATATATATAGTATATATATAATATATATATATATATATATACGTATAATACATATACATACATACATACATAAATACATTATACATAACCTAAATACATATACACATACACAACATATATACAAATATAAATATCACTACTATTATTAATACTATCACTATCATTACTATCATTATCACTACTATCACTATCACTGCACTATGTTTTAATATTAATATTGTTATGCCTACACAATATTTCACAATATATTAAGTATTGCTGATTATTAATTAACAGAGTTATTAAACTAGATATTACACTGGTATTGATTTTATCATTATCACCACAATCACTGTTATTACTATTACTATGTTTATTATTATATATATTTCACTATATAATAATATTATTTACCAATATTCACCATATTAAAAATTATCATTAACATTATTATTATTTATCACTATCACCAAAATCACTGTTATTACTATTAGTATGTTAAACGATATATCACCACCATTCGCGGAAAGATAAATGTGATAGAAAGGGTTTCCAGCCCCTTGCTACCAGTGGAAGAGAATTTGGAAAATTTACTTCATATGACTCGACGATAGACTTGGGAAACGCAGCTCCACGTTCTGCAATTTAGTATTTTTAAATTTCTTCTTTATAATTTTATATTTGTATTTAATTATCCAAAATAGCCAAAAGAAATGATTTCAAAAATTTTGTTGCTCCTCCAACCAGATTACAAATGAAATAAATTTAAATGTTTAAAATTTTACGTTTTTAAAATCCAAAATCGTAATTTTCTTTTTCCTTGAAATTTCTAGCCACCATGATTGAATCAAATGATATGATACTAATAATGAATTTAAGTGGTGACGGACATGATTCAAAAGTTAGAAATATTTTAAATCATTTTTTAAAAATCACATTTACATAAAAAAAAAATTCAAATATGAAATATCTCGAAAAGTATGACACTTACAGAAAAACCAATTACATATTTGGAATACGCATTTAAAGCTTATTACAAAAATGTAAAGCAAAAAATAAAAAAAAATAAAAAAAATTTAGGGGGCTCGAGCCGACGGGGGACAGAGTGGGGACGTTTTCCATACCCCGTAGGGTAGAGGCGGAGGAACCCCCGCGATTCCCAAATACCAAAGAGCGGGGGTTCCGGAGATCCTCCCGGAGGGGGTGAAATAGTCCTACCCCGTCGTTCCCCGGAAGGCCGAGAGACCCCGACTCCTGCCATCTTTGTGGTTTACCCTTGAGTGTTCCTTTAGTTAAAAAAAAATTAAAACTGACGGAGTCGTAAACGTAACAGGTCCTATATATTTTTGAATCATGTCCGTCATCACTTAAATTGATTGTTGGATCATATTCTCGAAATATATGAAAAAAAAAAAATCAAAACTGACGGAGTCGTAAAACATAACATGTCCTATATATATATATAGTATATATATATATATATATATATATATATATATATATTTTATATATGTTATATATAATATATAAATATATATATATATCATATATATATATATATATATATATATATATATATATATATATATACACTATCAAAGAAAATAATACTAAGAAACAATAAAAACAAAAACAAAATTACCAAAATATTTATTCTTCATCTTAACTTGTAGTTTCTCCGGAGTATGTCGTTCTTTTCTTATAAAACCTTGCTATGAAAGTGAAACTTTTGATAATTTTTCATTTATATGACATTATTCTAACGCGAATCAATTGGCGAAATGCCTTCCAAAGTTTTAATTTGAAAAATTTTGTAATTATAAGTAATTTAAAAATCGATCAAAGATTCGGTGATTTTGAACCTGTCAAATTTCTTTATATTGATCTGTTTTAAATTTTCTTCTTGCCATATTAAATTTTATTCTTATTTTTTTATATTTTTTTCTTATTTTTATTTTTGGGTTTTGTTTTCATATATATATATATATATATATATATATATATATGTATATATATATATATATATATATAATATATATATATATATATATATATATTATATATATATATATATATATATATATATTTCTGGATGTGGGTTATAGTTATGTGACCATATTTTAAGTTTTGGAAACAAAGTTAATGAAAATGTTATCTTTATTCTCCTTGACTGTAGGTATCTCTCTCTCTCTCTCTCTCTATATATATATATTATATATATATATTATATATATATATATAATATATATATTATTATATTAATATTTATTTTATAAATTCAATATCTGTATCTATATATATTATATATATATATATATATATATATATATAATATAATTTTCCAGTCACCCTGTAATAATTGATTTAATGTTTACTTATGAAATTATTCATAAATTATGTAAAATGACGGTTTAAAACAGCGATAATATTTTGCATAATTCTTCTCTTTCATAAATCACTTTTTATTTTTATTTTTAATCTTTGTCTTCGCTTATTAGGAAGAAAATTGCAAAATAAAATTTCTGCGATAAATTTACCAACACAGCGAAAGAAATTTATCTAATTTTCACTTTAAACTGTTTTAATAATTTTAGAATGTTTGTGTGTGTATGTTCCAGATGTAGTTTGTGTGTGTGTGTTCCGGATGTATACAGGATGTATATGATTAATTTTTGGTTATGATGTAAAGAGGAGTGGTGTGGTGTGGTGTGGTGTGGTGTGGTGTGGTGTGGTGTGGTGTGGTGTGGTGTGGTGTGGTGTAAAATGTGTGTGCGCTGCAGTGGAAAGGATTGTGATGGGAAGAGAAGGAGTTGCGATTCTGATGAGAGACCTGTGACCATAGAGCTATGTTTGATTTTGTTTGTATGAGTACTAGAATTCTAATGGTTAAATATAAGTTTGAAAAGGTCACGGTATGTGTGGTATTAACATATGGTCCATCTGAGAGTGATGCTGAGAAAAGTGTGACTTTCTGGGATAATTTGAATGATTCTTTGCATGGGGTGAGTAGAAGCTTTAGATTGATTGTGCTTTTCGAATTAAATGATTGGATATGTGATCGAAAAAGGATCGTATAGCAGGTGCCTTTGGAGTTGCAAGTGAAAATGGGAATGGTAGGAAAGTGATTGACTTCTTTGAGGAGAGAGACATGTGTGTAAGTAATACATTCTGCGGGCACAAGAGTATTCATAAGTATACGAGAGTTGGGGTAGGTAGAGATAATATCGAATTGAAAAGAATGATTGATTTTGTGTTGGTGAAGAAGATTTTTAAATTACGTAATGGATGTTAAATCAGTGGAGGGGTTGGAGATGGGAATATCAGATAATCATGTTCTATGTAAGATTACGATACTGGGGGCATGGATGGAGAGGAAAGTGATAAGTAAGGAAGTGGGAGGATTAAGTGTGAGAGGTTAAGTGAACATGGTTATACGGAAAAGTATGTGAGAGTATTGAAAGTGAATCAGTTGAATGTGAACACGGTGAAGCTGAACAAATCTGGTAGCAAATGACGAAAGTCTTTGTTAGTAATGCAAGAGAAGTATATGGATGTGCTAAAGTAAGAAATAGGAATGTCATTACTGAGTGGTGGAATGAGGGGTAATGCAAGCAGTTAAAAGTAAAAAAAGGCGTGGTTGAATGTGCTAAAAGTCAATGATGTGGAATAGAAATAAAGGTGTTTGGAAATATATAAGGAGGAAAAAATGAAGACTAAAAGTTGCATACGTAGGAGGAAACAAAAGAGGTAAGTGAACAGTTTGGAAGGAGGATGAATGAGGATTTACAAGGGAATAAGAATCTCTTCTGAAAATAAACGCGAAAGGTTAATTAAGAAAGAGTGTAAGAGGAATCTTCGGAGAATAATGAATAGGAATGGAACTTTCGTGACTGATTATAACATTGGCAGTAATGAAGAGGTGATAGGGAATGTGTATGAGTTTTATTGTGTAAGAAAAAATAGTTATTTTGGGAATGAGATAATTAGTAGGAAAGAGGTTAAAGGTAGAGAGAGAAAGTTGAAGAATATTAAACCTGTAGGTATAGATGAATTTGCCAGTGAAATAATTAAGAATGAAGACGAGAAGGTTGGATGTGGAAATTGTGTAATAAAGTGTTTATGAAGGATTAGTTTCGAAGGATTGGAGAAGAGCAGTAAGAGTACCTTTATATAGGGGAAAGGGGGATAAGGGGGAGTGTAGGAGCTATAATGGAATTAGTTTATTGAGTGTTTTAGGAAAGATATATACTGGTATTTTGGTTGAAAGAATGCGTCGAGTGGCTGAGGGACTGATTAGCTATTAACAAGGTGCATTTAGAAGTGGTAGATAATGTGTAGATCAAATGTTCTCATTGAAATAAATAATTGAGAAAATGAGAGAGAAGGAGAATAAATTGTATTTAGGTTTTATAAACTTGAAACAGACGCATGACAGCATCAATAAGAAGCTCGAGCTGTGGCAAGTTTTAATGACAAATGGTGCTGATGGTAGACCTTTTTGAATGGAATCAAAAGTATGTTTGACGATAGTAAAGCGTGTGTAAGAATAAATGGAGCTGAAAGTGAATAGTTTAACACTGATAATGGAGTGGGGCAGGGATATGTTATATCTCTTTGGTTATTTAATTTGCATATGGATGGTGTGATGAAAGAATTGAGAGGTAGGGTTGGTAGGGGAGGTGTTAGACTGATAGACATTGGAAGGGAGTATAGGGTACCCTCCTTATTGTACGCTGATGATTTTGTTTTTGTGGCGAATCTGAAAAAAGTTTGGGAGATTTTAGAAGCGGTTCGGCAGGTGTGTAAAAGGAATGGGTTTGTAAGCAAATATATATTATATATATATATATATATTATATATATATATAATTTAAATATAAAAATATATTATATATATTTTTATTATAATATTTAATTAATATAATAAAATTTTATATATATATAATATATGTATATAATATATATATATATATATTAATATATATATTAATATATATATGATATATTATATATATATATATATATATATATATATATATATTTTAAAATATATATATATTAATAATATAAATATAGTTATATATTATATATATATATATTATATATAATATATATATATATATATATTTATATATATAATATATATATATATATATATATATATATATATTATAATATATATTATATATATACTATATATAATATATATATATATATATATATAATATATATATTATATATAATATATATATATATATATAATATATATATATATAATTTCAAATTGAATGATAAATATAGTTTGGTATTATAATATTTTATATGATGAAACAAGCCTTCCAAAGGTAAAGCAAATAAATCTTGTACATGAGACAGTTTTGGCAGATATACTCGTATATTGTTAAGTACTGTCTCACTTTCTCATATTCTTGTGTTCTCACTCCATGTGACCCATGCTTGTATAGCAATATGTTCTCTAAAGGCCAGCAGGTGGGGAACAACTACTAATTAATGAATGGATGAACAAGCTAATAGAGTCAGATTTACTATGCTTGACTAAGTTTTAGTGACCAGTGATATTTCTTTGAACTCTTTGAATTTAACCGACATTAAATTCTGAATCTTGTCAGAAATGTCAGATGCATTATAATTTTAATTCTAAAGATTGCCCAATCTATCAAAGGGCTCTGCAAATTACAAAATCTCATGCTGGTCTCGGTTCTGGATTCAACTCATCTATGATGCAAGATCTTTTAAAGCCGAATTCTCCTGCCTTATGTGCTACCGCTTCCAGTGTAATTAATAATAAAGGTTTACCATATCTCCCTTAAGATGCCATCAATCTCGTGGTGCCTTGTCTGCTGTAGCTCCCTCCCAGTTCAAGCCATATCTTTTTCAGACTTATGCACAGGTTCTGAAAGATGAATTAGATATGGTGGAAGAAAACCATTGTTCTGACACTGACCTCCTTTCTCGGGATTCTCTTTTGAATCATGCGCCTGATAAAAGGTCTGGACGACCTTCAAATCTATATTCAGTAGGGCACTTTCTGTTATCTATCCGACTTATTTTACTTGAACTCATCCTTCTTTAGCATTAGTGGCCTATAATAGTATTGTGCTTTGGAATGCTATATCCCTCAATAGAAAAATTCCAAATCTCAAATATCTTCTTTATGAGTATAAGCCTTCAATAACACTGGTCGACAACAAATTTTCATCAGAGATATTGTTGTGTTTTCTTTATAGCATTTTTGACGCTGTTTTCAAATCTGCAATCAGATTTGCTGTAGCACGTAGGGTTTTTATGATGAAAAAATTTTCATAATTTAACAGATTTTACTATTTCATATAAAGAAACGTTAGTTTTTCAACATTTTATTTAATTTATCTTGTACAGTTTTGATTATTTAGCAACATATTGTTACTTACTTTTGTCATCGTACGTCTGGCAACATCATCACGTGCATTTTCAGATATATGGCGCCATGGGAATGGTCTTTACTCTTTAGTTAATCTTTGTCTCTGTAGCAGGAAGTTGTGTTGTGCTTTTATTATTTTGAATTTTCTCGGATCAAACAGCATGCCTCGACAATGTAAAAATAACCCAAACAAATTTTGCTTTGTCTGTGGCTGTTTCACAACAACAACACAACAACGAACAATTACAACAGACCTTAAGAAAATATATACAATATGTATTTTGGTTGTCCTTTAGGTGCCCAAGATAAAGCATGGGCGCTTCATCAGATTTTTTCATCTTGTTCAAACGGATTACGCGATTGGTTAAATAAAAAGAAAGCTTCAATGCCGCTTGCTATATCCATGATATTTAGGGAACCAAGAGGTCATCATGAAGACTGTTATTTTTGCAGTGTGAATCTACAAGGGTTTCCTGCAAAAAACAAACACTATATTGTATATCCAAACCTTGATTCGGCACGTAGACCAGTCCAACATAATGAATCACTGCCCATTCCAATTCTCCCTGATGATGGGCTAGCTTCTATTGCAGATGCAATGGATGGTGAAGAAGGAGCAGTTGGTGGCATTCCCGGACAGTAGGTAGATCCAGATTAATCGATAGAAGAAAGCCATTTTGAGACAAATCTGTTTTCTCAAGAACAGTTGAATGATCTTGTTAGATATCGAAAGAGAAAGCAGAACTTCTCACCTCAAGACTAAAGGAGAAAAATTTATTTGAGGAAAATGTTTGCATCAGTTACTACCGAAAGAGGAATTTTAACTTAGCAGCATACTTTACAGTAGATGGTCCTCTTTGTTATTGCCACGATATAGATGGATTATTCCTTGATTTGTCTCAGACGCATATAGCATCTGAGTGGCGTCTCTTTATAGATTCATCTCAAAGAAGCCTGAAAGTAGTTCTTTTGCATAATGGTTATGTAAAGCCATCTATCCCCATAGCCCAATCGGTCCATCTCAAAGAGACATATGACAATATGGATATACTTTTTAAGACAGTCAAATATCACAGTCATCAATGGAATCTCTGCGGAGACCTGAAAGTTATAGGCATGTTAATGGGAATGCAAGCTAGATTTACAAAATATTGTTGTCTTTTGTCTCTGGCACAGTCGTGTTACTAATGAACACTATGTTAAATGTGATTGGCCTCTAAGGACTGCATATGACTGTAACTAAAAATCTACCAATTTGGCTTTAGTCAAAAATAATGATATATATATATATAGCAACCTTATATATATATATATATATATATTTATATATCTTAATATATATAAGTTTCGATCTATCTATATCGATCTCTGATAATATATACAAATATGCATTTTGCAATATTTCTCTTCAATCTTCACTTCTTCTTCTTCACTTTCCTCTTTGCTTAAGCTTGGCGGTGAGGGGCTGCGCAAGCATCTGAGCGCAGAGCAGTAGGAGAACATGACAAACGTCGAAAGCCCAGCCTTACCGCCCCTCTGTACCATTAATTAGTGAGCTCGTCACAGACAGAAAAATCCACCCTAGAGCATCATGGGACCGACGGACCCTCACTATGGTAAATCATGTCAATGTAAGGGTTCATCCTGGCCCAGGTAGACCACAATATGCCCCCATACAAAGCCCCGCCATTCTCTCCTATCATACGCTATTCTCGCCTCTGCCAAACTCACATTTCTCTCCTTCCAGACATTCGTTCACCGACTCAATCACTCTCTTCGGTCTCCCAGCCGGTCGGTTCCCAACACACCACTATACATCCGCTTAACCAACCTACTATCATTCATCCTTTCCACATGACCAAACCATCTCAACATACTTTCATTTATTCTCTCATTTACCCCTTTCTTCACACCACACCACTCTCTAATACGTTTCCTCTCTTTATCAATTCTTCTCACACCTAGCACACCCCTAAGATTGTCCATCTGAACACATTGAACTTTAGATCTATACTTCTTATTCCAGACCATAGTCTCACTACCATACAATAACACAGGTAACAACATACCCTCATGTAAGACCCTAGCACACTCAAGACTTAGTCCCTTTGCATTCACCAACGATTTAATTGCACCAGCCACCTTCCTGCCATTCACAACTTTCCTACTACACTCTGCATCGTCCGTTCCCTTCTCATCCAACATATACCCTAAATATTTAAACTCAGACACTTGTTCTAGCTGCTCACCATCTAACATAACTTCACACTGAGGAGTGTCCTCACTCACAACCATAACCTTACTCTTATCCACGTTTACTTTCAAGCCCCTCCTTTCACACACCCTGCCAAATCTCTCTATCAATCCTCTCAAACTCTATATATATATATATATATATATATATATATATATATATATATATATATATATATAGATATACATATAATAATAATATATATATATATATATATATATATATATATATATATATATATATATATATATATATATATATATATATATATATATATATATATATATATATATATATATATATATATTATATATATATATATATATATATATATATATATATATATATATATATATATATATATATTTTCAAATAAATCAATTCATTTTTATTTTACAATCGTTCAGTTTGTGTAGTCCTATAACTAAAACCCGCCAATTTGGCATCGTCTAAATATATTATATGATACCCAACCCATCCATAAACGTATCCAACCCTTTCTTAAATGTTGCAATCGAGTCACACTCAACAACCTCCTCTGGCAGACCATTCCAAAATTTAACAACCCTATTACTGAATGCATGCTTTCTTATATCAAGATGGCATGCTTTCTTCTTAATTTTCTTATTATGCCCCCTGGTCACCTGTCCATGCTCTACTATGAGAAATTTATTGGTCTCTGTATTATCAATAGATGTAAATATTTTGTAGACTTGTATCATGTCCCCTCTGAGAAATCACCTTTCTACAGAAAATATTCCTAACTCCTTCAGCCTCTCCTCATAGCTCTTACCCTCAAACCCAGAAATCATCCTTGTTGCTCTACGTTGCACTCTCTCTAGCATATCTATGCATGTTAATGGGAATGCAAGCTGGATTTACAAAATATTTTTGTTTTCTTTGCTTCTGGGACAGCCGTGCGACTAATGAACACTATGTTAAACGTGATTGGCCTCTAAGGACTGCATATGTCCCAGGAACAAGCAGTGTCCAGTCTGTTTCCTTGGTTGATCCCCAAATAATCTTTCTACCACCACTCCACCTTAAACTTGGTTTAATGAAAAATTTTGTTAAAGCAATGGGGAAAGTGAATTCAGAGGGGTTCAGATACCTTTCCCAGAAATTTCCGAAAGTTAGTAGAGCAAAATTGATGGAGGGAATTTTTGTTGGACCACAAATCAGGGTGGTTTTAAAAGACATGGATTTTGAAAAGGCTCTCTGTCCGCTTGAATTGAAAGCATGGCTTTTTTACAAATGGATATGCAAATATTTTCTTGGAAATAACAAGTCTTCTGAATATAAAAGTGGTATTGAGAAATGGATTGTCAAATGTCTTTGAAAATGCATTTCCTCCATTCCCCTCTAAACTTTTTTCCCAATGATTTTGGTGCAGCAAGTGACAAGCAAGGGAAGCGCTTCCATCAGGACATTAAGACAATGGAAACTCGATATGAAGGATTTTGGAACGAAAGCATGATGGCTGACTATTGTTGGATGCTATATCGTGAAAATCCAGACCAAACTTATAATAGAAAATCACAAAATCAACGCTTTTAAGGTTTTTTGTTTAGTAAATTTTAATTATGCAACAAGTTTATTTATGTTCTTTATATAAATTCTCTTAATTATTGTAATATGAGTGTATACTGTATAATTAAATTCATAGAAATAAATTCTTTGCGTGAATTTTGAATATTTAAAACCTTACATTTTCAAAAAACACAAAAATAATATTTTATCTTTATTTCAAAAACTTTACGTGATAGAGGAAAACTAAAGCCAGATTTGGAATCAGCGTCAAAAATGCATTCAGAAAAGTGTTATTTGGTCAGTAATGAAAACAAGTGTTATTTTTGTCGACCAGTGTAATGGGAGTAGTGGAATCCAGGCTTAAATCCTCTCTCCATCCAAAATTTCTTACTTATACAATTCTAGTTAAAGATCGTGCTGATCGGGAAGGGGGAGGTTTGATGTTCTTACTCCATAATTCTATCTATTGCAAAGAGGTTAAGATCAAACTCTATCCCAGGTGAATCTTGAAAATAATGAGTATCAAATATTGTTGTTACTAAATGGTTCTAGTAAATTTTAATTATGCAACAAGTTTATTTATGTTCTTTATATAAATTCTCTTAATTATTGTAATATGAGTGTATACTGTATAATTAAATTCATAGAAATAAATTCTTTGCGTGAATTTTGAATATTTAAAACCTTACATTTTCAAAAAACACAAAAATAATATTTTATCTTTATTTCAAAAACTTTACGTGATAGAGGAAAACTAAAGCCAGATTTGGAATCAGCGTCAAAAATGCATTCAGAAAAGTGTTATTTGGTCAGTAATGAAAACAAGTGTTATTTTTGTCGACCAGTGTAATGGGAGTAGCGGAATCAAGGCTTAAATCCTCTCTCCATCCAAAATTTCCTACTTATACAATTCTAGTTAAAGATCGTGCTGATCGGGAAGGGGGAGGTTTGATGTTCTTACTCCATAATTCTATCTATTGCAAAGAGGTTAAGATCAAACTCTATCCCAGGTGAATCTTGAAAATAATGAGTATCAAATATTGTTGTTACTAAATGGTTCTGTTTCTCTCCTCTTGATTTATAACCCTTGTGCAGCTTTCACTGTTAAGGAATTAGGTCATTAATTGCATAATTAAGGGGAAGGTTTGATTATTGCTCCTTGATGAGCCCCATTTTGCCCCAATTTTAAAATGAACCCTAAATTTTTAATTTTCGGCAGGTTTTAATCAAATAAACAGCAAGCAGTAGCATTTTCTGACTCTTAAACGTCGTTTTCTTGTGATTTTCTGTGTCTATAGTAATTTATTTTGTATTTCCATTTTTTGAAAAGCTATGTTTTTGACATTTTCAGATTCACCTCCTAAAATTTTTTTCAAAATGGCTTCAAACTTGAAATATACAAAGATTGCTCTATTATCTAAAATATGTTGGGAAAAAATACTGAATTTTGAGTCCAAATCCGAGCAACGGTGAAATTTTAAAACCTACTTATTTTGGTTTTGAAATTGAAAAATTGCAAAAATAGGATTTTATGTTATTCCAATTTATACGAATTTTTTAGGGCATTTGTAGTTGGGGGAGTTGAACATTTTTTATTTAGATCATTTTTTTTGCCCTTGGAACAAATTTTCAAAAAAAACATTTTATTTTTGATTTTTTTGAAAATTTCTTTAGAGTATACAAACAAATTACCTAAGTAAAAAAGATGTATCTCGCCCGACTCTTTAAGCCCTGAAAATTTGATGTTGATCGGATAAGTAGAAAAGAATATCTTAATATTTCCCTTTTTCAAAAAAAAAAATTGTTTTTAGAAAAACAAATATTGAGATTTTTTTTCTACTCATCCGATCAACATAAAACTTTCAGGGCATATATAGTTGGGAGAGATACAACTATTTTACTTAGATAATTTTTTTGTATGGCCAAAAGAAATTTTTTCAAAAATTTCCAAATAATTTATTTTTTTAAAATTTGTTCCAATGACAGATCCAAAACTATTGCATATACAAAAAAAATGTGCATCTTCCCCGACTACAAATGCCCTCAAAATTTCAATTAGATCAGATAAACCGAAAAAATTTTATTGCAATTTTTTAATTTCAAAAACAAAAAAAGTAAGTTTTGAAAATTGAAAGTTGCTGGGATTTGGAGTTAAAATTCAATATTTTTTCCTAACAAATTTTAGATAATAGACCAATCTTTATTTATCTCAAGTTTGAAGTCATTTTGAAAAACTTTTAGGAGGTGAATCGAAAAATGTCAAAAACATAGGTTTTCAAGAAATAGAAATACAAAAGAAATGACTATAGACACAGAAAAGCACCAGAAAACGACGTTTTAGAGATCAGAAAAAAATTGCTGTTTGCTGTTTATTTGATCAAAATCAGCCTATAATTAAGAATTTGGGGTCTATTTTAAGATTGGGGAAAAATGGGGCTCAGCCCAGAGCAAAAATCAAACCCTGCCCCCTGTTTTTTCTGTGGTGGTACTCATAGCCTTAAATCTAAAGATTGCCCAATCTATCAAAGGGCTCTGCAAATTAAAAAAAAAAAAAACTCATGCTGGCCTCTGTTCTGCATTCAACTCTCCCTTGATGCAAGACCTTAGAAAACTGAATTCTCCTGTCTTACGTGCTACCGCTTCCAGTGTAATTAATCCTAAAGGTTTACCATATCTCCCTCAAGGTGCCCGTCAATCTCGTGGTGCCTTGTCTGCTGTAACTCCCTCCCAGTTCAAGCCATCTCGTTTTCAGGCTTATGCACAGGTTCTGACTGATGAACTAAATACGGCGGAAGGGAACCATTGTTCTGACATTGACCTCGATTCTCGGGATTCTCCTTTGAATTATGCGCCTGATAAAAGGTCTGGACAACCTTCAAACCTATTTTTTTATGATGCTCAAATAACACTTGTGCAACCTGCCGTTTAAGAGCTTTACACCACTCATCATACTCGTGGTATGACTTGTGTTTATCTGTCATTCCATTGGTATCGAAATTTTTCACCATTTATCAAGATAGCTTCTTATTTAGTAGGGCACTTTCTGCGATCCTATCTGACATTTCACTTGAACTCCTCCTTCCTTAGCATTGGTAGCCAATTATAAAAACTATTATATACTTCCACATATATCTCTTCTATTTTGTTTTATTTTCGTATTTAGATGTAGGATATGAAAACTATTATAGCATATACTTCCACATATATCACTTCTATTTTGTTTAGTTTTAGTGAATTTTGTACTTTGCCACTATTGGATATAATTGTCCTGAATTCACTAGGCTCAAAAAAAGGTTCTTCAATTATCAAAAAACGATTCTAGCGTATGCACATGTTCGAAATCAAAATTTATAATCAAAAATATTAATACTCAAAAGAAGGTAAATTGTAATTTTCATTTCTTACTATTTCAATCTTTCTCTATTCTCTTTGCCTTCTAATAATCAATTTACCTACTAAGTTTAAGTAACTGCTATTAACTGAAGCTTACAGGCAGAATTACTTAGGTCTTATAAGAACTATTAAAGAGCATCAGTTTTTGAAAAAAAGCAAAACCAAAAGTCAGACCCTATAGAAAATTTTTTAAATTATTACTTTTTTTTAGTTATTATATTATAATATTATTGGGCTTTAGAATGCAACATCCCTCAATAAAAAAATTCCAAATCTCAAATATTTTCTTTATGAGTATAAGAATTCAATAATGGGAATAACGGAATCCTGACTTAAATCCTCTCTCCATTCAAAATTTCCTACTTATTCAATTCTGGGTAAAGATCGTGCTGATCGGAGAGAGGAGGTTTGATGTTCTTACTCCATAATTCTATCCATTACAAAGAGGTTAAGAACAAACCCTATCCCAGGGGAATCTTGAAAACATTAGGTATCCAAATATTGTTGTTATTAAATGGTTGGGGTTCTCTCCTCTTGATTTATAACCCTTGTGCAGCCCTCATTGTTAAGTAATTAGATCATTATATTGCCCAATTAAGGGGAAGGTTTGATTTTTGCTCCGGGCTGAGCCCCATTTTACCCCAATCTTTAAATGGACCCCAAATGCTTAATTTTCGGGCGATTTTGATAAAATAAACAACAAACGGTAGCATTTTATGACCTCTAAAACGTCACTTTTGGGTGTTTTTCTGTCTATAGTAATTTTTTTTTGTATTTCCGATATTTGAAAACGTATGTTTTTGACATTTTTTGATTCACCTAAAAAAATTTTCGAAATGGCTTCAAACTTGAAATATACAAAGATTGATATATTATCTAAAATATGCTGGAAAAAAATATTGAATGTTGAGTCCAAATCCGAGCAACGGTCAATTTTCAAAACCTATTTTTTTTTGGTTTTAAAATTGAAAAAAAAAAAAAAAAAAAAAAAAAAAAAAAAAAAAAAAAAAAAAAAAAAAAAAAAAAAAAATTCTGTTCAGCCAATCTATATGAAATTTTCAGGTCAATTGTAGGCAGGGGAGGTGCACATTTTTTATATTTAGAATATGTTTTTGTATATGCAATAGTTTTGGATTTGTCCTTGAAATTAATTTTCTAAAAAAAATTTTTGGGGAAAGTTTTTAAATAATGTCAGTAGCCTATACCAAAAAAATAATGTAAGTAAAAAAGATATATCTCGCCCGACTATATACGCCCTGAAAATTTGATGTTGATCGGATAAGTAGAAAAAAATATCTCAATATTTCACTCTTCGGTAAATATCTAGTATTTGATCTAAATATTTTCTGAAAAAATTTTCTGTTCAAAAAAATTGCTTAGTGACAAGCTTCTGGAATAATTACAGAAGCTTGCCACTAAAGAATTTTCTTAAAAAACTTAGCTTAACTTAACTTTTCTGCTTAGAAATTTTTTTGAACATAAAATTTTTTCAGAAAATATTTAGATAAAATACTAGATATTTACCCACTCTTCTAAAAACAATTTTTTCTATGATCAAGAGGTGGAAGCTTCCTAGATACCATTTATCCCAACAAAGTAAGTAAACAACAAGCCCTAGCCTAACATATCATCGGATGTTAACATAAAATAGTAACGACTAGTGGAGAATATCATGGGCTCTTGTAGCAGGTGGTACACTTGCCTTGAATATAAGGGACTTTCAGTTCGTTTGATTACTATGGGAAATGCCAGACAACGTGCTGATGGGTAGCTAAGATTTGAATCTTTTACTATCATTTCATTAACCGGCTGTAGATCTCTGTAACTTGGGGGAAAAATCATCTGTTGGTAGATTCGTTACTGTAACTGGAAGTTTGTTAATATGAAATTCTGATGAGGCTTTTGTTGATCCTGAACTTAAGTGGTCATTAAATTAAAGTTTATAACGTTTTGCACTCATAACTTCTTTAATTCATGATTGCCTGTTTTGCTTTACACTCTCCGAAGGCTATAAAATGAGCGAAATGAACTTTTCGATCAGTGGCGAAATAAAGAACAATGGTTCTTAAAAAAAAATTAAACCTATGTAAAGACATTACGAATATAGAGACAGTAAGAAGCCACACGGGCCTGTCGAGACTGTCCCAGTCAACCCACTAACCAAACATGCTCATGCAAATCCACAAAGCACCCTAGGGCTTGTCAAATTACTGTAACTACAAATCCACCAATTTGGCTTAGTCAAAACTAATGATATATATATATATATATATTATATATATATAATATATATATATATATATATTATATATATATATATATATATATAATATATATATATATATATATTATATATATATATATATATATATATATATATATATTATTATATTATATAATATTATTAGCGTCGGGCGGGTGACGTTGGCCACTTTAGGTATAACCTTGTCTCCCGACTCTCCCCTAATGCCCTTTTTTTGGACAATTTTTTTTGTAAATTACGGCCCTAAATCGGGCATAAGCACACAAAAAAATAATAATGTAATTCTAATGAATAAAGTTTTATTAAAGATTTGCATTTAGCGAGTCGGCCTGACCGTGGAGGGGTGAAGCGGACCACCCATTGAGGGGTGACTCGGACCATTTGTTTATTCGTCTTTTCGTATAATTTCAATTTTATATTTTAATTTATCTATTTAATATAATAATTAATTTATCATATTAAAATTCGTAATTAGTAATAAAAAATGTTTCATAATGATAAATAAAATACGAAATATAAACTTAAGGTGGTCGATTCACCCCTCTCCGCCCAAAAATTTGACACTTTTTTTGAAAACTCGTTTTTTTTATTAAATTTCATTTTTTAAAAAAATTTTCACTATATAAGTAACTTTTTATTACATTTAAATTAATTATACGTTAAAAAAAATGTCAATAATAATACGATAAAATACGAAAACAATGGTGGTCCGACGCCACCCCCCAATCAATTTTTACGGCAGGGTGAATGGGACCAAGTTAGGCCCCGTTTTTTTTTTTCCACTAATACTGCTTGGATCAAAAATATACTTCCAGTTTAAAGCTAAACATACTCGAGTGTATCCACTGAAAAATAATTAAATACGAATCCACCAATATTACATTTCTGTCCACGGAAGTTTACAGTCGTCAGATTTTTCAAAAGTGAATTCTATGAAAGGAATTTTGTACCCTAATTTCTAACATTTTTTAAAATATAAAAACTTTCTTGAATTAAATATGATCTTAAAATAAAAAACTTGTAGTACTACCATCTGTCTTATTAAAATGAGACAAAATTTTTTTTTTTTAATTATTTATTTTTTATTCTTATTTAGAGGGGACCAATCACCCCTCTAAAAGAGGGGGGCCCGGTCACCCCGCCTCGACGCTATATATATATATATATATATATATATATATATATATATATATAATATATATATATATATATATAATATATATATATATATATATATATATATTCTTAAGCTAAAGGAACGCAAGGATAAAAAATTATTTAAGTTTTTATTATTTTGACTGACTGAATTTCTTTTCACCAATCAAATCTTTCTTTTGACATTTGTAACATGTATATGAAGGGCCTTCCCATGGTGCTGATTTTTCAGCCCATTGTGGCCGCTTCATGTGAGCCGTGGTGGGTCTTGTACACTAACTCAAAAAAAAAAAAAAATATATATATATATAATATATATATATATATATATATATATATATATATATTATTATTATATATATATTATATAAATATATATTATATTATATATGAACCATCCACATGCTTAGCCAATTGGGCTTAGTCAAAACTGATTTGATATATATATGATACCCAAATCATCCACATGCATTTATACTAAGTTATGGTTATGCATGCAGACTAACATTAATAACTACAGTAACTAAAAACCGCCAATTTTGGCTTTGTCTAAATATATTATAACCCAACCCATCCATATACCTAATCCAACCCTTTCTTAAATGTTGCAACGAGTCACACTCAACACCTCCTTGTGGCAGACTATTCCAAAAATTTAAACAACCCTATTACTGAAAGCATGCTTTCTTATATCAAGAGGCATGCTTTTCTCTTAATTTTTTTATGCCCCCTGGTCCCCTGTCCAATGCTCTACTATGAAAATTGTTGAGTCTCCATATTATCAGTAGTAGATGTAAATATTTTGAAGACTTCGTATCATTGTCCCCTCTCGAGCAAATTGCCTTCTACAGAAAAACATTCCTAACTCCTTCAGCCTCTCTCATAGCTCTTACCTCAAACCCAGAAATCATCCTTTGTTGCTCTACGTTGCACTCTGCCATTTAGGAAATCTAAAGTCTTTCCTTTATAAATAAGGCCCAAACTTGTGGCACAAATACTCTATTTAACTGGCCTAACATGTATTATACAGATTACTTATTACTGCCTTGCTCTTGTAAACAAACATATGCGATTTATTGCCCACATTCTCTTATTGCTTTATTCCTAGACTTCTACACTGATTAGTACTTTTCAAATTACTTGCTTATAATCACACCTTTAAATCTTTTTCTTGTCCACAGACTCAAGCCAACCCCATTCATATTGTAGTTAAAACTTTTATTTGAGTAACCTAGTGAAGAACTTACACTTTTTACTATTAAAATTCATTTGCTACTTATCTGCCCACCCAAGAAGTTTATCAAGATCATTTTGAATCTTTATGCATCCTTCACTATTCCTAACTGAGGTAGCCACTTTAGGATCATCTGCAAACTTAGAAACCTTGCATTTAAGTCCCTGGTCTAAATCATTTATATATATGAGGAACAATAGTGGCCCTAGCACTGAACCCTGTGGGACACCACTCTTCACTATTTCCCATGATGATTTATTGCCATTTAGTTATATACACAGTTTTCTATTTTGCAACCACTCTTTAATCCAACCATGTACCACTCTACCTATATATACCACATTACCTTCTTCATCAGCCTTATGTGGGGAACCTTATCAAAAGCTTTGCTAAAGTCTAAATATACAATATAAAGGCAAAATATACCTCACCAAAATATAAATAAAGGTAATTAAATAGCAGAACCTCTATATCTTGGAGTTTTATAAAAATCGCAGCATAGAATCTAAAAAAATTATAAATAAAAATATGAAATAAAATAATAGATGACGTCTTTAGGGAAAAAGGGGAAAGTCTATATTTGAATCAGTTCATATTTTTTGAAAAAATTTTCTAAGTTCAAAAAAATTTCTAAGTTCAGAAAAGTTAAGTTAAGTTTTTTAAGAAAATTCTTTAGTGGCAAGCTTCTGGAATTATGCCAGAAGCTTGCCACTAAAGAATTTTCTTAAAAAACTTAACTTAACTTTTCTGAACTTAGAAATTTTTTTGAACTTAGAAAATTTTTTCAGAAAATATGAACTGATTCAAATATAGAACAATACCGAAAAAAGTTAAGCCTCTCAAAGCTTTGAATTTTCCCATAGGATTTTCTTATTAAAAAAAAAATAAATAAAAAAAATCACATTGTATAGGCTATATACTCTAAAAAAATAGTAATACAGAATAAAAAAAAAAAAGAAAATGACTGACTCCTTTAGGAAAAAAGTTACAGCCTCAGTTAAAAATTTTCCCATTTGCTTATAAAAAAAATTAATGGGCCTCATGTTCGTTTTAGGACCATCCTAGTTCAGGTTATGATAAGATTTGTAAAGTATACACAAATTTACTCTGTGTATACTTAACAAAATATGATAACCTGAACTAGAGGGCCTCAAATGGGACCTAACCTGGATGGATCGATAATGAAAAGTCTGGGAGTTTTAATAAATTTGGGTAATAGTAGTGCAGAGGGGGGGTCACCCCCGATTTTTATGAAAATGACAGGATATACTCTAAAAAAAAATAATAATGAAGGAATTATCAAAATGGAAAATCGTCTGTCTCTTTAGGAAAAAAAGTTACAGCCTCTGAAGTTGTTAAAATTCCCATAGACTTTTTTTTCATTTTTGATCCATCAAGGTTGGGTCTCATTTCAGGCCCTCTAGTTCAG
>JABUQX010045074.1:55000-117500 GCA_015478945.1 Trachelipus rathkii | reverse complement strand
CACTTTTTAAAAGGGGAAAGAAAAAAATAGAAGGAAACCCACCCATATTCAATCCTAACGCAAATTACTCAAGCGAGCGACTATTGAAGTTTTAAAAGAGGAAGATTAATTGCAGCAGAATGAGCAGATGATAGTACCCAATTTCGGAGAGCAGAGGTAGCCGAAAAGAAGATACTACATCGAATAAACTTATAGTTGCTCATTCCATACAATATTTCGTGTGAAAACACGAAGCCTGTTGTGCTGCGGTGGCTCCCCGACGGTGCAGAATGGCAATGGTTTATTCCGTCGAGCACCTGTCGCTGTAGTGCCTGAAGATATGAGATATAGAACTCCATCGCCAGGTCGCAGAGATAAAGAGCTAAAAGTTAGAAGGTAAGTGACGCTTATTAATCGTTTGGACTTAGATCCAACTAGAGCTTCCGCAGATGTGAGAGCAGCACGCCATACAAGGGGTAGTAATTCTTGCAATCTGAAAAAAACTCAGATTCTTTGTGGACACTGTTACTGTTGTGATGTGAAATTTCCAAAACAATTTACTGTTAATATTCAGATCAGTAACGTTTAATTGTTAGTAGGTGGGACTGTAAAGCTGTCAAAGAAGAAAGAGAGAGAAAACTTGGGGAAATATTTTTGAGATAGATACTGAAACAGTCGATCTTTTTTAAAATTTGAATTTCTCAAGGCAGAGGTTACGTGAAATCATATCCAAAACAGCAATAATTAAATCATTGAATTTGTGAGTAGAATTCTAGATTCAAAAAGGAGAAAAAGACTAGAAACGATTGAAAATAATGAAGCGTCGAGTCATCAGTATAAGAATGAATAGAATTAGAAAAGCAGCAGAGAATGTCGTTAATGAAAAGTAGGAATAAAGTAGCATATAAAATAGAACCCTGAGAAACATCACAACTCACAAGAAAGGAGGAGGAAGAAGCTCAATTGACAATGCCAATATGGAATGATTTGACAAAAAGCTAGACAACATGAGTGAGCAAAGTGAGAGAGGCATCCCAAAAAATGAGGGCATAGAATACAATCGCTATGCTCTGCTAAACGCCTTATTAGATTTGGCAGTTTCACCACATTAAACTGATCCCAATTCATAATGGCAAGAGGCCATAATTCGATAAGACAGGAAAATATGTCACTAGTCTCCAGGAAATGAGAATTAAGGTTAGTTTCAAAAGTTTTTGAAATAATACTGATGAGGGCTATAGGGTGATAGTTACGAGGTTTATGGTGACTACACCTCTTCTGACATACAAGCGCGCCTTAACCACTGAAAAAACGTGCTAGCATAAGTAGTTATAAAGGCATATATAGTAGTGTGGTGCGAGGACAGGCAGAAGCTCAGAAGCACATTCCCTTTAAACAAGATAAGAGATACCATCTGGTAGCTTCATTCCGTAACTTTCTTAGATGTTAGGATTCCTTTCACCCGATCATATGAAACCGTAGGTAAAGACATCAGACACCAGAGGTTGGTGGAAAAAGGAGATATCAAGATCAAAAAGAGGTCTCTAAGATTAGCCTTTTCAGCTGTTTGGTAAGAGACCAAAATATTTTTTAGCAGGAAAGCCAAAGAGGTCAGCGCACTTTCGATTAATGAAAGTACACTTAGTTCGTCGAATAATATTCCATCAGTGATTCTGAAGTTAATGAAAATTAGCAAAAAGTGACAGGAGAACGAGAGTTTCTCCACTTCCTATAAGAATTGTTTCAAATCAAAATTACACTGAACCATTCAATTTCGAGGAGAAAAATATTTAGTCGAAGAAAGGATAAATCCTCAATGTCAAGGCAGGGTTCATTTCAAAAGTAGTTAGCATAGGGGCTACGCAGTTCCCCATTCCTTATTATCCCGATTACAGGGCCAAAATAGAGATAATGGTGAGAATTCCTCATAATTAAGAGCTACAAGATTGTAGTCAGGGTTACCAATAGATACTGTATATTGGGCTATATCGTAACTGGCGTATATATTGAGGAGGACTAGTGGTGAAGCATAAGATTTTCAATGGGAAATTATTTCATTATAAATGCCGAATGTGGCCAATATTTCATAATTTTCATCCAATTTTCCCAACTTTAAAACGTCCAATTCGAGTGTTTTCTGAGTCTCTATTGGTTTCTCTTGTATTTTCAATATGAAGAAAATAAAGTTCTAGACATTTTTGAATAGCGGGCAAAAACAAAGCCTATATCGAAATGATTTGAAATTTGAATATCTCTCTCTCTCTCTCTCTCTCTCTCTCTCTCTCTCTCTCTCTCTCTCTCTCTCTCTCTCTCTCTCTCTCTCTCTCTCTCTCACACACACACACACACACACACACACACACACACACACACACACACCAGGTTCAATCCATTATCGAAAATCTCGCTACATGGGGCTTGGGGCTAATCCCGAACTATATCGAATTTAGTTTGGGAACCATTTTTTTTCTTTTGTGATAAATGAAGTCTTTTTTTTATTACTCAATCCATCTACATGAAATTTCCGATCTTGTATAATTGAGTAATACACCTTTTCATTTAGAATTTTTTTTTGTTTACCCAACCGGTTTGCCTCTGCTTACGAGAAAATTTTCTAAAATTTTTAATTTTTCCCGTGACCAGCTGCAAAATGGTTGTGTATTCAAAAATTCTTCTAAATAAAAAATTTCTATGTCCTCAAACCATGCATGTCCAAAAATTTCATATTGATCGGATGAATAGGAAAAAAGGTTATTGCTAAAAAACACTTCTGACGAACCAAAGGATATCAAAATTCACTTTTCTTAGGGAAATCAGTATTGTTTAAAATTGTTGGTTGATTAGAAATTTCATCACAGGGGTTTTTCGGTAACGGATTGAACCGTGTATAGTTCAAGTTTCAAATCATTTCCACGTACGATTTTTGTCCGTTATTAAAAAATGTTGGGAACCTTTTTATTCTTAAAACAAATATATAAAACCAACCACGAAAGACTTAGAAAAACATTCAAAATAACAGTTTTCAGGCTAAAAAAGCTGCAGTTTGCCTTTTGCTTGATGCAAGTGAGTTGAAAATTAAGAAAGTTATCATAAAATTTAAATCTGTTGAATTTTTCCATCAGATTCCATTAAAAATTCCTCTACTAAATCTAACCCTCACATAAGTCAAAAGTGTCCAAGAATTTATTTGGAAGATAAGACATATGTAGGTTCTTTAATCATCTCTTCTGGATCGTTGAGAATAGTGAATGATTTGACGTCCATCCCTCCTCGATCAGTTTCAGAGGATCTCAATCACTTGTGGTGAAAGTTGAAATTCCCTAAATAGAGGACAGCAACATATAAAGTAAATGTTGAAGACAAGTGGTTAAATAATTGAATATATCAGACATTACTGATTTACTGCTGATTGTGTACTGAGAATTGCATTTCTGACAGGAGATTAGACGACTCATTTGTTATAAACAATGTTAAGAATTTTAATATATGTAAATTTTCAGTTCATTTGTTATAAACAATGTTAAGATTTTTAATATATGTAAATCTTCAGTTGAACTGGACAACTTAACTAATATTATTTTATTAAAGATAAATAGATTCCGAAACCTAATACAGAATATCAGGAGTCTTTGAATTGGATATTATATATTATATCGTCTCCCTAACTTTTTTTTTTATGGGTAGATCAATTTTGTTTTCAGGGTTTTAGAGCTTCCATGGGTCGCTGTCTGGTCCTTTAGCATTTCTGGCTCCAGTTAATTCTGCTTTCAATCAGTCTCCATTTTATTCCTATTTGGAGGCGGTCTGGTTTTTACTGTATTATTTTGATATTTTTTCCTTTTGTTTTAATGTTTGGTACTGAAACTGCTGTCTCATTTTATGGTTTTATTAAGGTTTTAGTTGTTTTATTCTTGGTAGCCGAGTAACAGTTCTTTTACTATTTTTTTTATTTTAATGGGAATCTGAAGAGGGATCTGTTGAGACGAAAAGCTTAATTCCCTGTATTTTCACCTTGGTTTATATATATATATATATATATATATATATATATATATATATATATATATATATATATATATATATTTAGAAAAAAAAAACATATATATATATATATATATATATATATATATATATATATATATATATATATATATATATATATATGGACATTTATTTTAGCTTCTTTAAACTATATTTATTCATATATTTCAGGCCTAAAAAAGGAATGACATGCATCACTTCTAAACCAAGACGTCAGGAAGATCCATGTCTTGTTAGTACAGCCACAGAGTCTATTTTACCTTTGCTCCCCGACAGAACTCCTGCTTCGTCAGGATCGTCAACCCCCTTGGGAATGAGACAAGTTCAAGGACAACAAGTAAATTTCCAATGGAAATTTTTTAGCTCCTATAATGAATTAATAGTTAGATATTTTAACTTTCCATGAGCCCATATATCATAAAGAATTTATCTAAGTATTACGAGTTCTTTATTAAAATTTATTAAATTAGAAAGCGAAGACATAATTTAACCTAAGGCTTAATAATTTTGCTTATTAAATTTCATAATATCTTTTTAATCTTCCTTTCTCAGGTCCTGGAATTTGTCAACCTGAAAGAGGGTGATCGAACTCTATCTTTACCATCACTGAATACAGACCATGGTTACAGTCAACTACTTTCCGAGCTCGTCTTGCGATTATGAATAAAATAATTGCAATTCGCTAATAAGATTTTATTATTAATATAAGAAATTGTACAGTTTAAAAATTTTATAAATTAGAATCTTGTCTAGTCTTTTAGAATAGAAATAAAGCATGTAATATAATTTATATATATTTCAAAGTCAAATTCCCATCGAAAGGGATACTCGATGATAAAAGCTTCAAATTATTCAGTAAACACACACACACACATACATACATACATACATACATACATACATACATACATACATACATACATACATACATACATACATACATACATACATACATACATACATACACACAAGGGTTTTAATTCTATTTTTGCGACACTTAATTTATTCTATCTTTTTGTTTGTGTTTTATTAAAAAACAAAAACATAATTGAAGATGATTTGACTTTCTTTATTAATTAAATACTTAAACTTTCATCAGATATGAAAAAAAATATTAAGATTGCACTTGACATTAAAAAAATTTGAAATTCTTTTGTTCAGACATGCAAATATTTCTTTGGTAATATGTACGTTATTTTCGTATTCAAATTCGTTCATGACAAGTTCAAAATTTACTTTACTCATAGTTTTGGAACAAAATTATGCAACTTTATTTCAATATATATATATATATATATATATATATATATATATATATATATCTATATATATATATATATATATATTAATATTTTCCTACGTATTGATATACTATTTATATATATATATAACTATATATATATATATATATATATATATATATATATATATATATATATATTAATAATAACTGAGTGTTTATACATCAGGCTTAATAAATATTGCATCAAGTTTTAATTATGAGACATACATACCGTATATAAATATATATATATATATAGCTTTGCATATATATATATATATATATATATATATATATATATATATATATATATATATATATATATATATTATATATATATTTATATATATATTATTTGTAGTTATTAATAAATTTTATTTGTATAAGAATTACAATCATATATATATATATATATATATATATATATATATATATATATATATATATATATATATATATATATATAGATATATATATATATATATATATATAATATAATATATATATACTATATATATATATATATATACTCCAAATATGCACCAGAGTACAAGTTAATATTAGTTGTGATGTATATATGTTAGTAATGAATATAAGTAATCAGCAAACAGGGGCAAGAAGACATTGGGAAAAAACATAGAACAAACATTGAGCTGGAGGTCAAACAGGAAAAAATGTCACGTGTTATTTCCGAGAAACAACTGACAGTGATTTTGAGGAAGGGTTTTGAACGCAGTATAATTGTAACATTTTCTCACTTCTCGTCATACTTTTTGATTGTTTAAAAGTATGTTGAAGACAAGTTGTTAATTCAATGTGTATATAAGACGTTATTTTAAAAAGAATAATTTCGTTATATATATATATATATATATATATATATATATATATATATATATATATATATATATATATATATATATATATATATATATATATATATATATATATATATATATATATATATATATATATATATATATATATATAGTTTATTTTGGTCAAATTCCATAAATTGTTTAAAATTAATTATTCTTGTTATTTCATCTTCATTAAATATTTAAAACTTTAAAAACAAAATCTAGTATTCGCCAGATAGCTTACAAATTAAGAATAGAGTTGCGGCATGTTAGAGTGCAACGTCACATTATACAATACATATATATATATATATATATATATATATATATATATATATATATATATATATATATATATATATATATATATATATATATATATATATATACGCTATATATATATTAATATTTATATATATATATATATATATATATATATATATATATATATATATATATATATATATATATATATATATATATATATATATATATATATATATATATATATATATATATATACATATCATATATATATATATATATATATATATATATATATATATATATATATGTGTGTTTATATATTTATATATATATATATATATATATATATATATATATATATATATATATATCTATATATATATATATCTATATATATATATATATATATAATATATATATATATATATATATATATATATATATATATATAATAATAATAATATATATATATATATATATATATATATATATATATATATATATATATATATATATATATATATATATACGGTTATTATATATATTATATATATATATATATATTATGGATGGGTTGTACTTCTATACTGATTCTGTTTTAATAGTTCTTACTGATTTATGTTTATTAAAATGTTTATATTTACGGTTTGCCTGATTTCTTTATATGATTGAAAATCATTTGACTCCAATAACATTGTTGCTACAACACAACTTTTAATTTTTGCAGAGTTTCCATTTATTTCATCTCTCCGTTACGTTTTCTTCTTTACAACCATTGTGTAAAGGTTTGACGAATATCTCATTATTAAGCTTTTACACTTTTAAACGGTGAAAATTTTGAAATTCAGTTAACCTTTTTGACTTTAATTTGAAGGATTCAGATTATAGCTGACTACTCTCTATTAATGAGGCTTAAAATCCGTTATTTTGTTTCAAGTTCTTCAGCTTGGAAGAGTCAGGAAATTGCATATGAAGTCGGAAATTCATTTTTTTAAAAATCAAAAGCATATTTAATTATAAAGAAATGAAGACAAAGTTAAGAGTATTTCTCCATTTAACTCTTCCAATTCCTATGCTTCTTATATATAATCGAATTGGCATAACACATCTGTGCACGTCTAAGGCTATAAACGTCAGGTTTGGTCGGAATCAGAAGGGGAGACAACTACTAGTATGTACATTATATATACATCTAAGTTTGGTTCAGAATTGACGTAGTTTTGACATGTCTTCGCTACCAATAGCTTATGTGCCGAAAACCCTACGTGGACCTAAATTATTATGAAATCTAATGAGTAGTAGACAGCGAACTGGTCAAAGTTGTTTTTAAACTAATCTGAGATTTATAGCATCACAATGAAAATTTTAACGCTTACACAGATTCAAATAACGCAATAGTAAACAGATGATTATTTTTAAAAGAATATAAGATAATTCAGATACTGTTATTCTCGACTGTTCATTTTCTCAGAATACCTTCTATTAGCTTTTCTCTGCGGAAAATATTCTTGTTTTAGCAGGGCCTAGAATATCTGAAATGTTATCTGAACTTTTATGTTATATTTTTAAAATGCATGCTACAATTAGTAATAAAAAAGTTTGATAAATTTTCCTTATCAGATTTAGAATAAAATTAATTTACTTTCGCCTTCAGTGAAAAGTTATCTAATATATCATAATTTAACCGTGCGAACGCAGCATTTTATTTGTTGGGAATATATCCTGGAACATTTAGAAGAGATGAAAATATGCCATATTTTCTGGGGTAAATTTTGTAGTGTGAATATCGTGTTAGTGTCGCTTTGAATCTTTTTATAAACATTTCAATAATAATAATAATAATAATAATAATAATAATAATAATAATAATAATAATAATAATAATAATAATAATAATAATAATAATAATAATAATAATAATAATAATAATAATAATAATAATAATAATAATAATAATAATAATAATAATAATACGTCTTCCCTCAGGGAGGCCTACGGCCTGTCAGCGGAGACAACATCGATTTCCACGCGGTCCTTTCCAGAAGTACACCATCCTCCATCGGCTGGCGCATCTCGAGCAGTCCATGTCTTCTCAGAGCTTTCTCCACGCAATCTTTTCATCTTCCCCTCGGTCTTCCTCTTGGCCTTACTCCCCTCCACTCTCCACCACCTTCTACTCGAGACTCGTTCTCCCAGCATCCTTACTATATGCCCCACCATCTCATTCTCGCCAGATCATCTATTCAACACCAGCACACACCAACTCTCTTCTTAACCCATTCGTTTCTCACCCTATCTCTCCTCGTCTTTCCCACTATCGTCCTCAATACCTTCATTTCAGCAGCTTCGATCCTTTTTTCCTCTCTTGTTGTAATGCTCCAAGTTTCTGCTCCATGTGTCAATGTGGGTACCAGTATGCTATCAAATATTATCTTTTTCACTTTTATATCCATCACCCGATCTTTCATAATTGGATATAACGCTCTCATTATTCTTCCGTATTTTTCCATTCTTGCCTCCACTTCCCGTACACATCCTCACTTGCTTGTGAACACGCCACCCAGGTACACAAACTGATCCACATTTCTTAATATTTCATCATCAATGACCATCTCCACTTCTCCCTCATCCTCTCTACCCACTCTCATTATCACTGTCTTTTCTGTATTCATCTCTAAACCAATCTCCTTCAAATTTCTGGCAAAACTTTCCATAAGTCCTCTCAATACTCCCTCATCCCAACTCCAACATGCCAAATCGTCCGTGTACACCATTATATCACCATCAAGATTTGAAAATTCCTCTTTAACCTTTCTGATTACTACATCTAAGTAAGCTATAAAGAGTAAGAGAGACAGGACACTGCCCTCTCTGACCCCAGTCCCCACCTCAAACCATTTCTCCTTTTTACATCCAGTTCTCACTTTGCACTCACAAACGCTATACAAGCTTTATTGCTCTCCTCAGTATTTCCTCCACTCCATACACTTCCCCCAACATCCTCCAAAGTCTGGCTCTGGGTACCGAGTCAAATGTCTTTCTTAAATCCAAGAAGGCTATATATGCTGTTTTATTAAATTCCCAGCTATTCTCCAACACTATTCTTAAAGCAAACAACAGATCCGAAGTACTCCTATCCTTCCTATACCCATATTGTTCCTCTCCCAACTGTATCTCTATCACTTCTCATAATCTTCTTTCGAAAATCGTTTCGTACACTTTCGCTATATGATCCAATAAAGCTATTCCTCTATAGTTTCCACAATCTCCAGTATCACCTTTCCCTTATAAATGGGCAAAACAACTATTCTCCCCCATCTACCGGGAACTACACCCTCCATCCAACATTTATTAAAAGTTCCACTATTTTCTTCTTCAATTCTTCTCCTCCTTCCCTTATCAACTCTATAGCAATTCCATCTTCGCCCAGCGTTTTTCCTTTCTTCATTTTTGACAAAGCCTCCTCATATTCTCCCATCGTTATCGGATTCACCCCCCTCCATCTCCTCTCCCACATATTGCTTCTCTTCCACCTTCCTCCCCTCTTCTACGTTTAGGAGTTCTCCAAAATATCCAGTCCACCTCTCATTTACCGCTTCCTGTGCTGTAAGTACCTCCCCTTCTTTATTTTTGATACTATAAAGCTTCTTCTTTGATTTTTATATGTTTTTGCTAGCTTGAAAATCTTCTTCTTTCCTCCCTCTGCATCCTCTCCCAATTCTTCTGCCATCCTTTCCGCCACCAGCCTTTTTGCCTCCCTCTTCACTATTTCTGCTCTGTTTCTTGCTATCATTTATTCAGCTCTTCTCTGTTCTGTTTTTCCCCTCAACCACTTTCTCATTTTCTTGCTTTTCCCTCACTGCTCTTTTCACATCTTCATTCCACCACATAGTGTGTTTCTTCCTCGTTCCTCCATACCACCTCACACCCAGCGTTTCTTCCGCAGTTTCACTAATAATTTCCTGCAAATTCATGTTTGTTTCCTCCACATTCGTCACCTTTTTCTTTATTTTGTCCTCATATTCCTCTCTCTTCCCTTCCTCTTTCAGGGCTTCAACTTTAATCATTTTCCTTTTTTCTCCAACCTGCCACTTTGTTTCCTGTATTCTCAGTCTGGGAACCACCAATCTATGATCTGAGTCAAAACTGACTCCAGGAAGCACCTTAACATCATCCACTGTCCTGTAATCTGACACTATGAAATAATCTATAATGGATTTTTGGTCAAAACTTTCTGTGTTTTGATTCCATCTCTATCTCGTGATCTTATGAGATTCCCTGTGTTTGAAAATCCATTCATAATTTTTAAATTCCTTCTCATGCATATATCTATGAGCCTCTCTCCCTCCTGGTTTCTCTCGTCTTCTCCATGTGAACCCAATATCCTCTCCACCTCATTTCTTCTCTTTCCCACTCTGGCATTAAAATCACACATCAGTAGATGCAGACACTGTTGTCTTCGCACTAACCACTAATAATAATAATAATAATAATAATAATAATAATAATAATAATAATAATAATAATAATAATAATAATAATAATAATAATAATAATAATAATAGTAATAATAGTAATAATAATAATAATAATAATAATAATAATAATAATAATAATAATAATAATAATAATAATAATAATAATAATAATAATAATAATAATAATAATAATAATAATAATAATAATAATAATAATAATAATAATAATAATAATAATAATAATTCCAAATAACTCGTTCTCTTCACATATGAGTACTGTAACTGATTAGGCATTAATTGATTTTATTAGCTTTGTAACTTGTTTATACCCTGTTCAGACAATGCTCTAAATGTCTGCAATTTATATCCAATTTCAAAATTCCGTCAGTGTGGACGGAATGGAAGAAAATCTTTCTTAAAAACTTGAAAATTAATCTAATTTTTTTCAACTATTTCTCAGAACCTACTTTATCTCCGAAGAAAATATTCTTACTTTGACATGACCTAAAATATATGAATTGCTGCTTGAACTTTTAAGTTAATTTCTAAAAATACTTTAATTATTACAAAAAGTTTAAGTTAAATTTTCCTTATGAGATTTGAAATTAAATTAATTTTGTTACGTTTTCGGCAAAAAATTATCTAATTAACATAATTTAACCGTGCGAACACCGTACCCTGTTTGTTGGGAATATATCAAGGAACAATGAGAAGATATGAAACTTTGTACATTTTTTCTCGAGTTGATTTCTCTATAGTGCGGACATGGTATTGATAGTGCTTTAAAATTAGTTTGAAATAATTTGATTATACTTATAATAAACAAGCGCACAGGCAGAAACAGTTATACCATAAATATGCTAGATTATGAAAGTTGAAATTGTCATGAAAGGAAGAATGTGCAGAATGTACAAAAGCATGTTCAAAATGTTAGTTTTGAAGAATGCCACCTCCGCTTTTCAAAAAGTTCCCATAGTGAAACCCCAATACATTTACACTCATATCAGCCATATCTTCAAAGTTATAAATGGTTTGTCAAATGCGTTTCTGAAGAATTTAACTATAATTTTGCAGCTACTACCCCGTTATTGTATTAATAATTGCAGATAGTTATAATTCTGATATTATTATTATTATTATTATTATTATTATTATTATTATTATTATTATTATTATTATTATTATTATTATTATTATTATTATTATTATTATTATTATTATTATTATTATTATTATTATTACTATTATTAATATTATTATTATTATTATTATTATTATTATTATTATTATTATTACTACTACTACTACTACTACTACTACTACTACTACTACTACTACTACTACTACTACTACTACTACTACTACTACTACAAAGGTTAGGAATAGGATTAGAATTGTATTGTAAATAACAGTTAAATATTCTAATACTATTTCCTTTCGTTGAGAAATTTGATAGCTATCACATTTTTATATATTATATTATATTGAGTATGTAAAAAACCGTCCGGTCATAGGACATAGATTATCCCCGAGGATCCTTTCAATTCAGAAGAATTTTTTAACAATATTTTATTATTTGCTTTTATGGAATTTTGGTGAATCTTTAACTGCGATAGATACATCGAAAGCCTATGATATAGTCTATAACAAAGATTTGATTTCCAAACCTCCCTCTTTTGATCTGCTTTCATTGTACCTGCTTTTCTTTCACTGTGACATCTCGTCATGTGGGTTGGCATTCACTTTGGCGCGCAGGTGGGGCTAGCAAACCTATACTCCTGCCTGCACAAAAACCCTCGCATTCACTCCATGGTTATCCACCTTTCTTCTCGTGCCAAACTCAATTTCTCACCTCCAGAAGTCATGTCTTTCTGACGTCCATATCGCACTTTTTGCTTACGTCTCACCAGCGCATCCGGTCGATTCGCCAACACACTCACCCATGCTATATCATCCGTTTAACGCGACAAGCATCATCCATACCTTTCACATGACTAAACACCTCAATCGTATTTCATTTTATTCTCTCATTTACCAGATTCTTCACACCACGTAAACACGCAAAGCAATCTCCCACCATACGTTCATTCCTCATTTAATCATTTCTTTTTACACCTAAAACCCAGCTAAGATTGTCCATCTGAACACATTATAACTTTAGAATCTATACGCTGCTATTCAAGCCATAGTATCCGCCTACTATACATTAACTGGGTAACAGCATACCTGCGATGTCAGACGTCGCTAAGCGCCTCAAGAATTTAGTCGCCTTTACATCTACCAACGGATTTAATTGCAACGCAGCCACCATTAGACGGCATTCACAACATTTTTTTTTTTTGTTTATTTTCTTTTTTTTTTTTTTTTTTTTTTTTTTTTTTTTTTTTTTTTCTTAACTACACTCTGCATGCGGGCATCGCGGCTTCTTTTGCATTGCAACATATATCTAAATATCTTAAATTCAGGCACTTTTTTCCAAGCTGTTCACGGTTCATCTAACATAATTCAGGCACCGAGAACTGTCGCTTACGCCCAAACATAACCTTACTCTTATCTTACGTTTACTTTCCAATAACTCATCTCATTTTAACAGCACTCTCTGAGACTAATGCAAATCTCTCTATCAGTCGCCTCAAAACTTCTCTTGCAGTTATTCGCTTATAACGAAAAGGCTAAAATCATATCTGCTCATATAATAGGTAGGGAAACCTTCACTCGTCTGCATTCGCAATCGTCCATCATTCAACAACAAAAATAAGAAAAGATCCTCCTATATATTCTTTCATAACGTCTCATCCATACACAGATTGGATCGCCAAGGATACATAGCACAACCGTGTCTCACTCGCTATTAATATTAAAACGCAATTTCACTTTTAACTATTTATTCTTACACAGCACGCCTTTTCAACTATCGTCATACATGCTTTTGAACCCATTCAGAAGCTTAACCTTAGAAACGGTCTCACAGACCTTGAAAACCCTAACCATAAGAGCTTCGCTATTAAGCGCCTATTATACGGCCTGTTGGCAAATCCATAAATCCTAAATAGCAATTTATTCTTCCTCCTGAAAAATTTTTAAGTGTTTGAACTTTTTGTTTCAATGGGGGCACAGAATTTGATGCACAGCATCCTCAATCACTTCTAAAACCGGGCAGCCTTTGTCTTCCGGCCAAATCAGTTCTTGCCGTCATTCGACGCACTCCCTTTCGAACAAGACATAACAGCATATATCTTCCCTAGCAACACTCGATAAACTAATTGGCCCTATAATTACTTACAGTTTACTATTCCACCTTAGACCTTATATGAAGAGTAGGGCTTAATTATTGCTGTTCCTCCACCCTTCGAACTATAACACCACTCCCATAATAAACGCTTTGTTATAACACAACTAGACCTTAAAAATACCCAATGCTAATCACCATCTCGCTATATATATATATATATATTATATATATATATATATATATTATATATATATATATATAATAGTATATTATATAACTATATTATATATATAATATATATATATATTATATATATATATATATATATATATATAATATATATATATATATATATATACTATATTAAAAATATGGTAAGGGGTTTGGGGAATCTGAAGAGAGTTTGAAGAGGATTGGTAGAGATAATTGGGCAGGGGTGTGTAAAAGGAGGAGTTTGAAAGTAAAACGTAGATAAGAGAAAGGTTATTGGTTGTGAGTGGGAGCAGTTCTCGTGTGAAGTTTATGCTATGAATGGTGAGCCATGGGGCTGGAATAAGGAGCTGAGATTTAATATTCTTGGTATAATATGTTGGACGAAAAGGGATATGGATGGTGCCCCTGAGTGTAGTGAGGAAAAGTGTGTGATGCAGGTAAGTGGCTGTGCTAATTAAATCCTTGTGGTATGTCAAAGAGCTTAAAGTCCTTTAGTGCCAGGGGTGCTTACGTGGAGGGTAATAGTTGTTTAACCATGTGTTAATGTATAGGTAAGTGAGACTATGGCGTCTGGAAATAAGAGGTAATAGTAATGCTAAAGTTACTAATGTGTTCAGGTATGGAACAATGTTAGGTTGTGAGAGAATTGTAAATAAAAGAAGGAATGAACGTATTAGAGCACAGAGTTGAATGGTGTGAAAGAAGGGATAAATGAGAGAGGAATAAATGAAAAGACGTTGAGATAGTTTGTCATGTGGAAAGGAAATGTGACTTAGTCGGTTGGTTTAAGCGGATGTATAGCGGGTGAGTGTGTTGGAATCGACTGGCTGGGAAGGAGACCGCGAAGAAAAAAGTGGATTGAAGTGGCGGAGATTTGAGAGGAGTGAATATGTGATGCTTCAGGGAGAGAAAGAAAGGTGCATAGTAGGAGTAAATGGCAGGGGTTTTGTGCTTGTGTAATGGTTTTTGGCCCAACCTGTGCGGCCAGGGAGGAACCCCACATTGGCTGAGATGACCTAGTGGAGGGTCCGCGTCCCGGTACTGTGAAGCTTAGGGTGATTTCTGACTATAGGCGAGTAAAGACGAGGGGAGGGTTACAGAACTTGCTGTTCTCACTTCGACTGTTGTCATATTCTTCTACTACTTTTCTGTTTACCGTGCACATGTTACGCACCCTTACCAGCCCCAGCGCATATGGGAAAAAAGAGTTGTTGATGATGAGAATGAATGATGATGATGAATATATATTATTAATAATATATATATATATATATATATAATATATATAATATATAATATATATATAATATATATTATAATATAATAATATATATGTAGGGGGTGTCCTGCATTGCCTCTCTATATAAATTTTAAATTAATCTATAAACTGAATTAACTTTCGCAACCTATAAATATGGAAAAAAGGAAGAAAGGCTATAAAACTCCCTTTTTCACGCTTAATATAATTAAAGTATAACGAGCTCCAACCTGTCTTGTAAATTTAATAATGAAATTGCTCCAACTCTGAACACATTTTAATAAATATAAAGCTCCAACTTTTATATTGTATTTATAATGTCAATTTATGTGGATTAAAAATGCATTATAACCTTGAAAATTAATGTTTTTTTCAGATTTGAGTATTTATGAAGACAAGTTTCTCTTTAAAATTAATTTCAAGAGTAAGAAATTCTGATTCTTGCAATATAAATTTTAATATTATAAAAGAAAACAGTGAAGGTAGTTCTTTTTTTGTTTTCTAAAATTTAAGTTAATAAAAAAGAGTCTATGAGGCAAATATTGAGTGCATTACGAAATCTAACAGTCAAATTACTTAATTATAAAAAATGCTTCCTTTGCCTTTGCTTAGCAGTTCCCACTCTTCGCCTTAATGCAACTTTTTCAAATCAACCCTCAAATTCATAACTTTCAAATACAAAATAAACACATCAGGGTTACGTAAGTGTACATTTTATACAATACTGAACCATAAAAAATAATGATAATAAGAGGAAAATACATTAAAGATAAATATATTATTTCATTTTCAAAGTTGGTTTTTTGGTTTTAGAACAACTTTTTCTGAATTTTGGGTCAAGAATTTTTTTCTGTGTTTTTGGACAAGAGTTTTTTTTTGTTGGTTTCTGGAACATTTTCTATTTGAGATAAGATTTTTTGTCTAAATTTTGAAGTCCACACAAGACCAAAGCTATGGTGTTGTATTCTTCTTTCATTTCTTAGATAAGTATTTTCTACTTAAACTTCATAATAATACTTATTCATCACCATCAATTATCATTGAATGACTAATTATTTTTCACATTTTAAGTCATTCTTCTTAGATGTCTTAAGTGCGCGAAGCTCTGTGAATTGGATCTTAAATTAGTCAATTCCTTAAGTGGGAGCTATTCAATATTTACTCTTTCATCTGCTCCCATTTTCTATATATTGTAAGGTCTTTTACATAGGCCATCACCCCACATAGGGGAGGGGCGGAAGGAAACCGTCCCCGAGCCCTGCGACACACACGCAGCAATACGCTAAAGGAGACGGAGAACGCCTGCGCCCGCGAGGGGGGAATAATAGTCCCACTAACCTGTCCGTTCCGACATTAATTCACGGAAGGCCGAAGACCTTCCTGTCTCCATCTCAATGATCATTACTATTAAATTGTACATAATTGTATATACATATACAGGGGAATTATTCTAAGTACTTGAATAAAACAGTTCTTTTTAGATTGTGTTTAATTAGCATCCTTCCTTATTAAAAAACTTGGTGTAACTTTTTTCGACCCTCTATTTATCCAACCCTCCTTATAAAACTGCCTGTCTTTGTGGTGTTTAACTGACATTTATAACATTCCCCACAACCGTCTGAAACGCAATCTACCTGCACAACGGAAGAAGAATTCCCAGAGACACGTAACTCTAGGGCCGTGTGTATCACAACCGAAACGCTTTATTTGCCTGACCGAAGGTACCCGGCCAACCTCCTAACTTCCAGCTGTCACCCAGCGATTTTCCATTATTAAGATCTTTAGGTAAGCGATTATTTTGAAATTGTTTGTCATTTTTGTTATTATAGCAGCATAAATTATATCAATAGAATAAGTTCGGTAGTTTAATAAATTAATTATGAAACGACTTCAGTAAACAAATTCCGCAATCGCAGTGAGTGAACGCTTTGGTTCACTCACGCGTCACTATAACTAAAATTGAATTGGCCGCCCCAGAACAGGGGCTTTTGTTTTTCGTTAGTGTCCGGTTGCGTTTAAACTTCATAACGTGTTTGGAACACTGTTCACATAACCTCAGAATTCAATCGCCGAATTGTTTCATTCTTTAAATTGTGTGGGTGTTTATCATGTCTGAGATCACTTGAGGGAAAGAGATCCTATCAATATGCCGATAAAACTGAAAATGTCCGGTAGTCCGATGTTTTTATGGTTCGTGCTGCTTGTGCGTTGGGATTCAAATAAGCCACTATTGGCTGCTGTCCTGCAAATAAGGGTCCGTTCATATGTCCTTCTACATACTCGTTCTCGACGGCTATTTCATCTGTAAGAGATGAAAGAATAACGTTGGCCCCTATCGATAAGGATTATTACAGTGACTTAATCTGAATATCAGGCCACCTTAAACAAAAGGTACTATAAATCACTTCAAACAATGCTAGTGGACACCCTTAGAAGATAAGGTGCAACAACAACGTCTTGGTTTTCCTGATTGTGACACACTTTTTCTTAACTTATTGCTCCAACGTGAAAGAGTGTGAAGAATATGATTCTTATCCTCCACTCGATGGTGAATTTCCGCGTCCTTTCTCAAGGCGGCCACAATATGGAAGGTATGATGATTATCATCCCTCTTTAGTGACCAATTCTCGTAACGCCGGTTCAGTTCTTCCTGGTTTTTCAACCATGCTTTCTAGGCCAGCTCGAAATACTAATTTGTATTTGCAATCGTTAAATTCTTCTGTTACATACTTAGAGACAGATTACTATTCACGTGAGCGTGAGAGGAATCTGTTAAAGAATGCCTTAGCATTGCGCTAATACTCCTGCACAAAAGTATATACCAGTCTGCACTATCTTGATTCCTTGCTCTAAATTCCTAAAACTTAAAGAATTATAACGAGATAGGTACTGACATGATGCGAATGTATGCATATTCCTCCGTCTATGTAATCGAGCGCGGCGCAGATTCATTTTTGATCAAACCTGAAATTATTCTCGTGAATTACTCTTCGTGAGTATCCTCGAGCGATTTCCCATCGTGATAAGCTTATAATGCGACCTAGTACTTCAGCCGCCGCATCCACATGCAAAAGACGCGTTTTACCGAGAAATTCTGAATTTACCTTTAGAATTCTCGTGATCCATCATATGTACTCCGTACTCAAAGTAACAACGTAATTAAGATTATGATGAGAGAGGCTAATATTGTTCTCTTAACACACGCTTTTTGAAAAAGAAACAGTGCAAAAAAACTTAAAGTCGTTTGATCTGCAAGTTTAAATTTCGAAAGCGCAAAATCAAAGAACCTTAATCGCGTATGTTAAAATGACTTCGAGGCCATTACTGTAAGTCTCCTATTAACCCTCATCATGGTTGCGCCTTCTTGTTCGACCAACGTGGAGGGTAAAAATTTGCAACAACTATATACTTTTAACTTAGCTTAAAGGTTATGACGCGAAATTAACTTTTTAGCGGTCCGAGATGTTCTTGTTTCCGTTGTGGAACGTACGATAGAACAAAAGAAAAAAGAAAGAAAATATGCAAATCGCAGAAATATCACTCAGTTCGGTCGTATAAAAAAATGAAAAGGCATAAAAAATGGAAAGCATAAAAATGTTATTGCCCTTTTCGTCTCGAACGTGCTTGCCCTCGAGAATGCGTATAACCGGTTGATGTATGCGTTGCAACACGACTCTTTCGGTACTTGCTGCCGTTCCTTTGCAGCTTCCCCACCTTACTGAGGAAAAACAGTAAGGTAATCACCATCACAAAATGCTTGCCGCCCAGCCTTTTTGGGTGGGTTAAATTCCCGCCGTGCATCATGGGGAAAAATATGTGTTTGGAATTTTGAGCGGATTTTCCCCCCTCTTTCCTTTTGAATCTGAACTTAATACCCATACTTTGAATATCCCGACAATTTTCTCGCTTGCTTTCCCAACTTACACCTTCCTAATTAGCAAATAAAATTACCATATCATCTTTGCTCTTAAAAACCCAAAACAGACTGAAAGAACTTTCAATGAAAACGTGGACAAGTCCCGTCATTTCGCTCGACTTGAATCCCATGGTTTGTTCAGCCAAATTGGGTGGAAAACTCTCCAACAGAAGAGGACTTCCCCCAGGAAACAAATTCAATAATCCCCGGAAGTTTTCGTCCCCTTCCTACAAATCGTCCCCCATCCCCGTAGTTTCGTCCCCTAAAAAGCCTTACTGGTTTTTATTCCTCTCATCTTGGCATTTTGAAGACGGTATTCCTCACCTTCTTCTGAAAAAACTTGTTTTAAATTTTACTCTCCCCTCCGCCCAAACCCCCTTAAAATTTCTGTGAGTGAAAATTCTTAGTGAATATTAATCAGCATCAATTGGGAGAGTGGCCCTTTATAGAGTACTTTTATTTTACATTACAAATCTAACTACTACACAATATCACACAAATCACAAGAGTGCTACAAGTACCTCGGCCTTTGCAGTTACTGCAAAAACAAAGGGCCCAATGTGAAGGGCCCGATTGGCCCAAGCATGTAGAAAACTTCTTTCCTTCTCTTTTCGCTCTCTCCTCCCCTTCTCTAAGGATAAACATTACCTCTGTTCCCTCTTATCTGTAGAGGTTTCCCACACCCCGGGTATTAAAAGTGTTTTCCCAAGAACACCCCTCCCAGTACAAGGAGACAGTTGACATATAAACTACTTACTTTGGACGGTTTTAGAAAGTTAAAAGAAAGGTAAAAAATAAGAAGTTTTAAATACATACCCTCTTTTTAAAACTCCTCTCTTACTCCTACTCATACTACTAACTTGCCTTACGAATCACGACCCATGACCTTACAACCTAATGACCGTCCTCTTCCTCAATAACGCTCGTCAGATCCTTGTGATTCTTGTGGGAAACCACATTGGGATGGACAGTGTGAAAGATTAGACATCAAATCTACCCAAGAACATTTAAACTACTGATCTCCGAGGAAGTGAGTCACCCTGAGGAGATAGATAATGCTAAAGACTCGAAGGTGACTAATCATACTTCTCAGAACTCTTCTTCGTCTTCGAAAAATCTTAAGAAATTACTCTGTTTCGATTCCCCTATTCTAACGTTACAAGACATGAATGATAAGATGGTCATACCTATACATTTATGTAGTCATGCTGACACAGATCCGTTAGTGGTGGAAGTTACTTTGGATGACTTTCGTGCCCTCCGTTTCAAATGTCTGGTTGACAGTGGGGCTGGGGTGAACCTTATATCCTCTGCCTTAATCTCCGGGTTGGGATCTAGGAAACAAAAGTTCCCATCCACAAATATTGGTGTTGGTGCTATCTCCGGATTTGGAAATCGGAAACGAATTCCTATTACGGAATATGTTATGATAACCCTACGATTTCAAGATGGATATGTTTCTCTACCCTCCGCTTTCTTTGTGGTTCCTCACCAGTTTATGGAAACCCAACCACTGATTCTTGGGGCTAGTGGTCTCCGAAAAAATTGCTTCTTGCCTGATATGGCTCAACGACAACTTATCCATCAGAATGGGGAAGACCGAACCGTTGTGGCTGATGGTGTGGAAGTTTCATCCACAAAGTGCAATATTCCAGTGAAAACCATAGTCGCAAGTCCCGATTGTGTTAATGATACCGATATTATGAACGATCAACACAATGATAGCCAACTAAGGAAAATCTTGGGTATTTTTAAGGGAAACGGTGTTGTTGTGGATTGGCAAAAAATACCTTTACCATACAGATCTTATCGTTCTCATCTCGTGTGTGAAAAAGATATTCTTTTTTATAAAAATAACTCTGGGAAACTTTTATATTTAGTTTCTTTTAAGTTACTGTTGCATATTACACTGGGTCTCCATGTGTCGTGTGCACACATTGGTAGAAACAAACTATTACAATTAATTTATAAGTATTTTTGGCATCCGAGAGTTAACCAAGTGGTCTCGGATGTTGTCCGCTGTTGCCCTGTTTGTCAGATGCAAAAGAATTTTTCTTCCAACGTTACTCCGCCCATGTTAAAAATTCTTGCTGATTGTCCATTTGACTTGTGTGCAATGGACTTGTTGCAATTCCCTAAAATGTTTCGCGGGAATAAGTTTTGTGTGGTTCCAATTGACCATTTTTCTAAATGGGTAGCTGTTACCCCTATCCCAGATAAATCAAGTCTCACGGTTTCTCGAAAATTGGAACATCAAATACTTCCTTTTTTACCAAAGATCCCTAAACGCCTGCTTACCGACAACGGAACAGAATTCACTTCGCATATTTTTCAACAGGTAATGCAGAAATATGATATTAAACATATCCGCATTTCACCTCTTCATCCCTCTAGTAATGGGGTGTGTGAGCGTTTCAACCGGAGTCTTATGCAACTACTGAAATGTCTTGTGTTGGAACAATCCGCTAATTGGGATGAGGAGTTATCGTCTTCTATATTGATTTATAATAACACTTTACATAGTGCCTTAAATCAATCTCCTTCTGATTTTTTGTTACAAAAAGCCCATTTTTCCACTCATACATTTCCACAGTATTGGAAAGAAGGGAGTGTTAATTTTAAACCCTACAAGGTTGGACAAAAAGTTGCTCGAAAGGTCATTCGTACAGGTCCCAGTACTATTATGAAATTTCAAAACAGATGGGAAGGACCTTTCACAGTTGAAGAGGTAAATTCTAATCGGGTTACCTATGTTATTCAATGCTTAAATAATACTTCCGGAAAACGATATAAGGTCCATTTTTCTCATTTACGGGGATGGATTGACATCCCTAATTATCTAAGAAAATATCTTGCCCGTAATCCGGATATCAGTGCTGTATTCTTCGCTGAAGACGAGGATCCTCTTTTAATAAATGAGGCTTATGCAAATCCTCATCTAATGTCTGAAACTCTTGATTCATCTTTTGAATCAGTGGATTCAGAGTCACCCTTGACAAACTCCTTATTCAATGAAACGGATGATTTGATACGCGATGCGGATGTGGATTTTGAATGGTTTTCTACATTGGAAATTAACCCTATGGCATTATCTGAATACAATCAGCTACCTGATTTTACTGAACAAATCAAAGAACTACAAAGTGGTCAAACTAAGACTACCTTTATATCTCCGTCGGAATTGCCTACGTGTTCTTCCCCTATTCCCATCCAGAAATCGCCTCCCAAGGTTAAATTTATTCTTCCTCCTAACGAAGTAAATATCTCTTCTTATTCGTGTTCTCAATCCCTTTCTTCTCAAGGCTCTCTTAATTCAATAATTGCTGACTCTTTGAAATCGTTAAACTCTTTTGCTGAAGAGGATGAGAATCCTGATGGTGGGGTCGAACCACCCAATGAATTACTTGCGTGTGGGCTTCCCACTCCTTCCCTGGACTATTATGATTTATTTCCTTCTGAACATGAAGCGAGATTTCAATACCCTTCAGTTTTTAATGAGCATATGTCTAAACCTGATAATCTTAGTTTTAATGACAAAACTTACTCTATTGACAAGAGTATTTCGATAGAGCAGGAAGAAAATGAAGTTGCTTCACTAATGTTCTCTCCCTTTGATTTTTCATCAGGGTTCTGTCCCGATGAATTTATCAGGTTTTCGCCCTCAAAATCGCCAAAATTGATAAATGATTCGGAAACATCGCATGTAGATAGCTCTAATGAAGGTGCAACGGCCAATAATAAATTTCTTATCAAATTTCCTATTATAAATCAAACTCCACATAGCCTGGTTACTCGGAGTCGAGGGCAGGTGGCAGATTATCCAAACGTGATGTCTACACCATTAGAATATACTCGTCAACGTAGACGAGCAAGTTTATTATAAAAAAATTAATTCTTAACTTCGGCAGATCTTAACTCTAAATGTAACTGATGGAATTCTAACTTTTGAATTCCTTTGGTTACTTTCAAAAAATATTAATTCAACTGATGGAATTTTATCTTTTGGATTCTCTTAGTTGTTTTTCAAATTAATTCATACTTTATAGATACTTTATACTTTCGTAAATCGTTTAATTACATAAATCTTCGACAATGTAATAAAACACCTTTATGTGAAAAACTCTTATTTACATAAAAATCCTAATCACCTACTCTAAATATGAAGCTATAAATTGTAAACCCAAATCCTACCCTTTTAACTTTAAAATGACTAGCTTAATTCGTATGACTAGCAGATAGATTAAAAGAATTGACTCAAGAAATAATTCCACTAGGAGTACAGTTTATAAAAAATTATAAACCAATTCTGTGTGGAAAGATAACCAAAAATAGTATAAATATACTATTTATAATTAATAGCCCCATAACAGTATTTTTGTAATGTATTTTAAATAAAAATACATAACTGATGGTATTCAATTTTTAAAATTTAAACTACTAATAAGAACGTAAGGTCTTATCATTACCTTATCTTCAATTTATTCATTTCATTTTATAATTTTATAAACGTGTCATTTTATCATTATCCTTTATTATAACATCTCATTATATTGGTGTACTAATCTCCGTATTGATTTTTCAGAGCCGAACCCCTCTTTACTGCAATTTACTTATTCCTTTCTTTTTCTTTGTTGTGTGTTGTGTTGTTGTTGTTGGGTTGTTGGTTGACAACGTGGAAATGTCCAACTTATTGATTGTGGGAGCGTCAGCTGCTGTCCTCTTTCGTAATGAAAGAAACTACTTTAAAAAACATTACAACGTGGAAGCGTATGCAGATTATATCCCAGGGCGTCATCTTTCAGCTTGTCCTACGGGACTAAAACAACGTATGATGAGGGAAACAAAAAATGTCATAATATGGGCTTTGTCCACAATGGATTGGCAGAAAGTCAAGATCCAGGATTCTCAGTCTCGAGAAGTGTCCGTATTTGAGCCGGTACACAACTTTTCTGTTGATAAGGTTCCAACAATATCATAAATCAGACGAGAACAACGCGCTACAGTTGAACTTTCTAAGTGAATTTCTATGGGAATCTTCTCCGACCAATGACAATCCAGCATCAACAGAAATGGAAACTCGAGTCACGTCCGCAATTCCCAAGTTCAAAGGGGAGGAGTTTAGATCATCACATATAACAGATTCATGTCTCTACGGAGTTCACATTACATCTGGACAGATAAACGCCTTCTCATTGGCACTGATGTGTTAGATCATCATTACAGTAAGGTTGTACCATCCCCAGCTGAAGATGAAATGTTTCCTCATCAAAAATACTTAGAAAAAGAAACTTTAACTTTAGACTCAATCCTCATCCCAGATGGACAGCACCCAAATCGAATATTTTTGGAAGCCTTTATGGAATTATACAGTTCAGAATTTAAGCTAAAAAAAATTCACCTTAGAGTTTCACGACCACAAGCTAGAGATGTTCCTGCCAGAACAAATCTGAGCAGAAATTCTAGATCTCTGCCTAGTCACGAAGAACAGAAGGAACGTGTCCTTCGAGAATTTATTCGTCCTCTTCCTGATGCTAGTGACCTTCCTGTAAATGCCTTTGCTTCAACTTCAGGCAGCTCATTGTATTATTTAGGAACCTCGTCTCGAGGTAATGCTCATTCCAGGTCGGGTCAACCTGCCGGCTTTGGATATTCTTCACAGTTATCGCCGCGTACTCATACTCATTCTTATCCTACGGTTCCTTCTTCGTCTCATGCTTCACATGGATTTTCGTCATCTCTTCACCTGGCTCCGCAGTTACCACAGCAGTTGGGTTCAAGTACTGTGTATAATGACAGTCTTGACCCCAGTTTCATTTCTATACAGCGTACTAGCGTACGTTGGGCCATGCGTAATCTCGTGTGGGGTAGTAGAAGTGTCCAACAGCGCGAATGTCTAGTTGAACAGTGGTTTCAGGTGATCAGAGACGAAGTGACTACTTTTGATAATTTATCATATTTTGATAATCCTGACATGTATTGATGTCATCTTTTTCTTAAAGACATTCTTAGTATTCTTATAATAATTCACGATAGCTTAATTGAATAAATTCATATCTTACTCCAATGACACTCCCTTTTTGATTCATTAGATCTAACGTCTTAATAAGGGGGGGAGCTTAATCTTAATGGGGAGGGATGTAGGGGTGTCTGCATTGCCTCCTGATATAAATTTAATTAATCTATAAACTGAATTACTTTCCACTTAAATATGGAAATAAAGGAAGAAAGGCTATAACTCCCTTTTTCACGATAATATAATAAAGTAAACGCTCCAACTCTGTCTTTAAATTTAATAATGAAATTGCTCCAACTCTGTCTTACATTTAATAATATAAAAGCTCCAACTTTTATATTGTATTAATAATGTCATTTATGTAATACATGTCATTATATGAAATTAATGTTTTTCAGTTGAGTATTTATGAGACAAGTTCTCTTTAAAATTAATTCAAAGTAAAAAATTCTGATTTCTTCATATATTTAATTTATAAAAACAGTGAAGGTTAGTTCCTTTTTGTTTTCTAAATTTAAGTTAATAAAAAAGAGTCATGAGCATATTGAGTCATACGAATCTAACAGTAAATTACTTAATTATAAAATGCTTCCTTTGCCTTTTGCTTACAGTTCCCACTTCCCTTATCAACTTTTCATCGCCTCAAATTCATAACTTCATACAATTTATAACCCATTTAAAGTGCAAAACGTTTTCAACAAAAACTGCCAAAATATTGATAATAGGGAAAACCATCGCGAATTGCATTATTTTCATTTTTAAGTTTTGTTTTTGGTTTTAGAACACTTTCTTATTTTGGGTTCAAGTTTTTTTGTTTTTGGACAAGAGTTTTTTTTTTTGTTTTGGTTTTGGAACAATTTTTTTTTTGAGATAATTTTTTTTAAAATTTTGTTCTCAAATTCCCTGTGGTATTTTGTTTGGTCTGCCGAAAAAAGTGATACTTTGATAATAGATTTAACTTATAATAATAGATTTTTCGTCACCATCAATTATTCATTGAATGACTAATTATTTTTCACATTTTAGTCATTCTTGCTTAGTCTTAAGTTGCCACTTCTGGTGACATGGTCTTAAATTAGTCATTGCTTAGTGGACCTTTCCATATTAGCTTCATTTGCATCTCTCATTTTTCTACATAAGGTTCTTTTACATAGAACCTCATGTCTCATTCTCATGATCATCAATTAAATTGTACATACATTTATATTATTAAGTAATTCTCACAATTATTCTAAGTACTTGAATAAAACAGTTCTTTTAGATGTGTTTAATTCATCCTTCTTATTAAAAACATTGGTGTACTTTTTTTCCCTCTATTATTCAACCCTCCTTATAAACTTGCTGTCTTGCTGTGTTACTACATTATAACATTCCCCACACCTCTGAAACGCAACCCCTGCACAGGAAGAAGGTTCCAGAGACACGTTGTAGTAGTGCACAGAAAAACGGCCTCAAATATCTGCACTACCCAATGAAAATTGCCTAATTTAAAAATCAAATAAACAGTCACTCCAATTGTGTATAGTGGTATAATAAACTAAACTGATCAATGCGTTGTGTCTAATTTCTTAAACCTACCATCAAATTATTTAATAAAACAATGAAGCGTATTAAATCCTTATCCTTTAGTAACTAGCCTGAGTAAAGTAGTTTCTGTAGTTAGTATTTTCAGAGATGTTTACTTCAAGGTTGGACCTAGAGAACCTCAACAAATCCTAAAGTTACAATCAAACCATTCGTATATTTAAACTCCGTAATGATTTCGTAAAAGTACTTCTGTTAATTTATCGCTTAAACAAAATATCAATTACTTAAGTTACTTCAACAGCATTTCCAAAAGTGTGTCGTCAAAATGTCATTTGAACAAACCCTAATAAACTTCAGAGTTCTATCTTAGTATAAATTAAACTAGTTATACCAAATTCCAAAATAATAACTATTGGTATAATATCCGACCTCAAAGCTAAACAATTACAATCCAGCATCAAGATTTCTAAAGTCCAATCTCAATGGCCTTGTTCAAAGTTATCCACAAATTCAAATATAAAATTATTAAAATAAACTCAAAGCATTCAAGTATAATTCCGAATTCCAATTTCAAAACAAGTCAAAATAGTCGGTTATTAAAAAGTATGTGTTTCAATTCAACTAAAAATATTTCGACTATCCAAGCACTTAAATGTTCAAACTCACAATAAAAGTCCAGGTTAGGAAAAAGTTTGGTTCCCAAAATCAAAGTATTGTTAATATAAACCAGTTATTCTTAATTAAATACAAGTTAATGTGAACTGTCCAATATCAAAGTCGATTCAATTTATGTGGATCGAAAACCAACTCACTGTATCAAAACGTGAATTAAATTTCAAAGATGTCGAAAGTCCAAAGTAATTCCACCTATCAATTGTAAGTCGGTTCTAAAATATCAAAAGTCTGAGTTAATTCGAACGTAAGCCTAAGAAAGTCCAAATTATTAAAATGTAAACCTAAGTAAATTTAAACTGTCCAAACTGTAAGTTGATTCCAAAAACATCGAAGTCCAAAATCAAGTCAAGTACAAAGTTCATTTGAAATGTCAAAGTCCCAATCAATGTGGCAAAATGTAAAGTCACTCTAAACTATTTTCAAAGTTAATTTATCAAATCCCAAAACGTAAACAATTAAATCAAAGTCTCAATTAAGTTTATGTTTATATAACTATAAGTCTGATTTATTTCATTAACTGTCACTTAATATTCAATGTCTCGATCAATTATAACTGTCTTCAGATTCGTTGTAATATATCACTATTATTAACTGTCCCAGTCAATGGCCAGTTAATTCAAAATGGCGTCAACCGGTGAAACCAAAATGGCGTCAACCGGCAAGTTTTCAAATGTCAAAAACTAGTTTAAGATATATCTTATTTACTTAAAACCCGTCAAAATATTCAATAACCTATAAAATAATATGTTTCAATGATCAAGGTTAATAGTAAAATAAATGGCTTTTTTCTTTTCTTTAATTTTCAACGAAACAACAATTAAAATATATTCTATAAAATATAATACTCCTTTGACTAAAACAATTCAAATTCTTTGATTGTTTACTAATATTATCGTAAAGGATTCTTTATTTAATTCAAATCTTTATTTTTCAAAAATATCAAATAAAATTCTATATTCTGACTTTCGTACACAAAACTAAAATAATCAAAACCTGAATAATTTGAATAACATACAGAAAAATATGCTAACTTGCATTACCAGATGTATATAACTCCAAAATACATAGTTTTTTATAACTTTATGCACGTAATTTAGCCATAGGATAAACCAAATCGGTCACAAATAATACTGAATAGCTGAAACAATTGCAAAGGTAAGTTTAATAGTTCGGAAGTAGATTAATATGTTGATGTTTTAAATGTGAAGATGAACCACAGCTAAATTCTAAATCGAACAGCCAAAAAAATGGCCGGCTAATAAATTTTTCCAATGCAGGAAAAATGGCAGCGCTACATCCCGAATGATTGATCTAAATTAGCCAATATTAAATTTCCAACGAACACGAAACAGCCAATGCTTAATAAATAAATAAATAAATCGCTAATAACTATTACAAAATATTACCTTCTTATGTTACACATCCAAATATTCGATATCAGTATATTTTATAAAATATCAAATTAAAGGCCAGAGTTGTTAAAGTTCATTGTTTCATGTGAAGAAGCAATGGGAGAGAGCTATAGAAATAACAAATATTATCACAAAGTACATGGGATACACGTCGAAGGTTTTCGATTCAGATAGCAAAGTGCGTGATTTGCGCTCGTGTCCACAATACTTAATTCGCTTTTTGTGACGTCACGAGAGTGTTGCCACTCTAAAAATTTCCTTCGATGTTCTTTTATTTCTGTAAGGAACATTTCAATAATATTATTTAATTCCAAATCATTAAAGCAGTTTAAGAACAAAAAATACTTTTTTTTAAAAACATTAATTTTTAACTATTTAGTAATTCTTTTTATCCAATAAAATCTATTACTATACTTAATTACATTATTTCTTTCTTTTCCAATTCTTAAATATTACTTTATTTATTCTTTTATTACGAACTATTTCAATGCTTTACTATTTACAATTACATATTTTAAAACTTCTTAAAACTATTTATACTTCTCTTACTAATATTTACAAGTTAACTTTTCTTTCTAAAACCACTAATATTTCCTGACCACTAATTATTTCCATTAATATCTATAAACACATAAATAGCACATACGCACATATATACACACACATACTCATACCTACACACACATACATAATCTTACACACAATTTTTACATATATATATATATATATATATATATATATATATATATATATAGTATATATTGTAGAACATTCTTTAAGTTTTCCTACATATATATATAGAGTTTTATATATTTATTCTACTTATGACTTTTTTACAAACATGAACAAGGATGGCTTACCTGGTATGTAGGATTTATTAGTTTTAGGTTAGGCCCTACAATACCTCCATTCCGAAAGATCACGTCGTGTGGGAATATGATTGTTTCATCTTCGTTAATTACCTCATTAGTTGGTTCTATTTTAATTTCATCATACCATATGTCCTCTTTCAGAATTCTAGTGGTACGCCCTTTTATTATCTTCACATAATGTATCTTTAATTTGTCTAATTGTGTGCTTTCCTCCAAGAAATCCCCCTCCAGCCATCCACTTCTGATTTCCACCCATGTTCGAGGGTCATCATTGTGAATTCGTGGTTCCACTGGGTCTAAATCTATTGTCCACAAACCCATCTCATGGTGGTTGTCTTCCCATTCATATCCTCGTTTAGTAAATTTTTTGAAATGTCTAATGCCTTCTTTGCACAATCTCCAGAAATGTTTGACAGCTTCTCTCGTCATGTGAAGTCTATCAGTAATTGTCCGGTAGTGTTCTATAGTTTGTCTTAGTATCTACTCTCCTTCTTACAGCCTTCTCTAATAGATCTCTGATCCTTCATCATGTTTGTCTGCCCCAATCCCGTGCCAATTGCAGCGGTTAGGACGTAATATATTTCTTTCATTGAACATAAAAGTTCTCTAATTAGGTCTAAAAAAGTTGCAAAAATACCGTCCGACTCATTCTGGTGTTATATTGCTGTTCAAGCTGTTCTCTATGTAAACTTCCTCTAAGTCTCTTATAGTTGTATCGGTCAAAATCGGGTGTAAATGGTATGGTACAGATTACCTTGCAAAATGGATACTGATTTCCCCATCTGATCAACTGTCGGGCTAGTGTGACAACATATCTTTCCATTGGTAGTTCTGAATTGGGTACCATTATCTGTTTGTTTGTGTTTCTGAAGTTCTTTAATCGAGTAAAGTCGCAATGCAACCCTACTAAGATGACTATTTGAATCAGATCCTCCCCCAATTCCATATTTCGTGCAAGAATGGCTTCCGTGAGTTGTAACATTTCCATCAACTTGATGCCGTTTTTGTAATAGAATGTTATATCTTTGTACGGGACCCATCTGGGGTATTCTGCCAAGGATCGCACTCGACTGTCTCCCACAACCACGATCTTTTCCGATGACAACACATCTGGTTTTGGAGTCCTTCTTCTGGTAGTCATGCTGAAAAATAAAATATTATTATTCTCATGATAACAAAACTTTTATTGTCTTTTTTTTTCTGGTTGCCAAAGCAATAATTTATTTATATTGCTAAGCCAATCCTTAACTCATCAATTATTTAATTTTTTATCCGACTGCCAAAGCAATAATTTATTTTACATTGTTAAGGCAGTCTTTAATTTATTTATTCTTAATTTTCGTTTATATTTATACTATGGAAATGAAATAAATTAACTTTTTATTTTACTTTCATTGTCTAGATGTTGAATAGGCTGACTATATCAAATCACTTTTATTAAACAAAAATACATATAAACATTTTTGTCTTCCGATTGTCAAAACAATCTTTTCTGATTGTTAAGGCAATCACAATTGATTTTACACTATTAACTACCCATTTTCAGAGTATGCAAACAATTATATTTTTTAATTTCACATTGTCAAACCAATCTTTTCCCGATTGATAAGGCAATGTATTTCAAAATTTACTAAAAAAAAATTTTTTTTTTTTTTTTTTTTCTACACTAATGTATTTACAGTATATTATTTAACAATCAATTTACTCTCTATGGATCTCCTCAACGATCCACGATTCCATATTTACGGTGTCGTAATATATAGTTTCCTCAGACATATTAATAGTATCTTCTAAAGTACTTCCTTCGTAAGATCCAGTTTCAAATAATCGTTGTCCCCATATTTCTTCAACTTGTATACCTGCATCTTTATATTCTTTCGTTTTTTCTGTAATTCCTGACCCAAAAGGTATACTGAATCTTTCAAGCCTCTTCCAATTAAGTGCAAATGAGTTCTTGACTGCTTCTTCTTCCTCAAAACCTTCGAAATCTCTGGGAATCGAACGAAAATCCAAGGGATCAAAACCCTCGAAACTATTCTCAGAGATAGTTTTTTCCTTTTCTGGCTCCTCACTTTCTTCCTCTAGTTCTTTTGGTACCTCATAAAATCTCTTCAAATGTACTTGGTGTATTCGGTACAAAAGTGTATTCCTATATTTGTGTTGTATGTCATATAACACACCGTTTCCATAGACCTTAACAATTCTATAGGGTCCGTGGTACTTTTTAGCCAATTTATTTTGTACCGCGTGTCCTTTGTAATTATTTTTCTTTAAAACTAATTCTTCCAGTTTAAAAGGTTCGTAGTTCGGATCTTTCTTCTTCCAGGTCAATTCTTCTGATTCTCTCTTTTTCTCTAAAAACAAACTGGCTGGTGTTTGGTTCAATTCTCGATGATAACTATGATTGTAAGTGCTTATGATATCACCTAAACAAGAATCCCATGTAGTTTTATCATCTAACATTCGTAACATGTTTAAGATGGTCCTATTTACCCTCTCTACAATCCCGTTCGTTTGTGGGGTATTAGCCGCACTCAATCTGTGATGAATATTTCTCTTTTCTAAAAATGTGTCCATCAATTGATTTCGAAATTCCGACCCATTGTCCGTTTGAACTTCCTTCGGATTTTTTAAGAAAGTGGCTAACATGTTACGAAAAGCTTCCAGTATGGTATCTGCCTTCTTGTTCGGAACAGCCACAGCCATCAACCATTTAGAGTAGACATCTACCCCCACTAACACATATTTATTTCCTTTGGCTGTTAACGGTAGTTCCATTAAATCCAATGCAACGATATCAAAAGGATTCTTAGCATTTATTTTCCATGTTGGTGGTTTATTCCTTCGTGCAGGAACTCCCTTATTTTCTTGGCACTTTATACAAGTTCTTGTGATCGTGTTACAAATATATAATAAATCTTTGGATGCCAAGCTATACTTTCTACCTTTTTTAGCAATTTATCTCTTCCCATATGAAAGTATTTTTTGTGAATATCTATACATAGATGGAACATATCCTTATAAGCAATCATAGGAATTGGTCTTCCTTCTACTAATTTCATTAAGTAACCTTCTTGACAGGTTATTTCTCGGATGTATCTACTAAAAGGTCTGAGCACATGATTCTGTTTCATTAATCTGATTTTTTCCACTTCAGTTTCTTCTCCACAAATCACCTCACTTACTTTCAACAATTGGTGATCATCTTTTTGTCTCTCTTTTATCTTTGTTCTTAATCTCTCTTCATCATAAACATACACAAGGTCTTCTTTCTGTTTTGGCAGTTCAATTCCGGTCAAATCTTGCTCATTTTCATCCAAATCACTCTGTTCTTCCTCTTCGCTCTCACTCTGCGTATCTCCAGATTCACTCCTTTCAACTACTTCTTGTCTCCTGTTCCTCTCCTGCTTCTTCACTCTGACCCGTCTACGAGTTGAACAGACAATTTTCTTTAATGAGACTATTATCATTACGATGTCGATCAATCATAAAACAATTGCCCATTTCCAACTGAAAAGATCCAAGATTGAACTCCTTTGCTTCCGAACCAATAAGTCAAGAGTGGAACACACATCTACACATCAAATGACAGACAGGTAACTCGTTTGTCGAGTTAGTATTATATTGTATCTCAAGCTCTTTTCTGCTGATAACATGCCCATACAGAATATAGGTTCACTCTTGCCAGGCTTCTACCGACTTCATCCTGATACAATGTTCTGTATGGACTCCATTCTTTTCAATTGTTTTCGTGTTGCCTACTATCAGTCAACCCATACTTGGTTATGTCTTTTTTTGAATCTTCACTCACAGCTCTCAAAGGTGCTTTATGCTGTGGTCCTTATTTCCGAAAGGTAAGGCCATGCTGGAACAATGAAGTCCTCCTCCAGGGATGGTTGTATAGTAAATTTTTCCAAACGGTTAACGTCTTGTTCCTGCTCTCAGGCCACTGCTCTGTGGTATCATCGGTCCACATCGTGAGAAGAAACACTGATTGAAATTCATTTGCCTGGTATGTACCGGATCTCAAAATCATATTGCTAAGTCTGTTAGGGTTCTAGCTATTCGATAATTAATTCCGGCCATATTGATGTAGGTAAGCTCAGAGTGATGGTCTGACGAAAAATAACAAATCGACGACTACCTCAAAAAGACCTTAAAACGTTTCACTCCAACGTAATGTCAGCCAATTCTTTCCAGTGTACGTAAATGGTTATTTTGGGTCCTCTAAAACAAATTGAAGCATATGCTATCACTTTGGTGATTCCTCCTTTGTTTTAAACAGGCTCCAGCCCCTGTTCCTGAAGCGTCTACATATAATTCAAGCGGCTGGGTACTATTGTAATCAGGAAACGACAAAATTGGTGCTTCAGTTAGTGCTTCTTTTAGCTGATCGAAACTATACTGGCATTCGGTGGTCCACTTTAAATTTTTTCCCGATGTTAAACACGACAAGGGCTTCATTAACTGAGCGGCATTCGGTATATGTCTTCTGTAATAATTTATACTTCCTAGGAAGCTTTGTAGTTGTTTCACGGTCCGAGGAACTTTAGCCTCTTTAATAGCCTTAATGTAATCCTTTAATGGTAATAATCCCTTTTCACTAACTTCCTGTCCCAAAAACTTAACCTTTCGTCGGAAAATGTTGCATTTTTCTGGTTTAATTTTGAGGTTATATTCTCGTAGTTTCATGAGGACGTTCTTCAAGTTGTTTAAGTGGTCTTCAAAATCTTTTCCCAGAATTAAAATATCATCAAGATAGGCGATTACTTGGGTCCAATCAAAACCTTTCAACATCAGATTAACCAACCGTTGGAAAGTGGCTGGACTGTTGCTAAGACCAAAAGGTAATCTGACAAATTCCAGATGTCGAGTAGCTGTAGAAAATGCAGTTAAAGGTCTGGACTCTTCATCTACGGGCACGTTGTAATAGCCTTTCGTCATATCAAGGAGGGAAAAGTAGACTGATCCCTTCAGACTATAAATATAATCTGCAGCTATGGGTAACGGAAAACTATCCTTAACGGTTTTTTGATTTAAAGCTCGATAGTCTATACAGACTCTCATTTTACCATTCTTCTTCACAACTGGTACTATTGGACTACTCCAAGGACTATTTGATGGTTGAACTATTTTTTGTTCCTCTAACTCGGTTAATTCTTCATCTACTAAAGCTTGTATTTTTGGATTAAACCGCCGAATTTTTTGTTTGATGGGTGTTTCTTCCGTTAACTTAATGTGGTGTGCCACTTTATCAGTATATCCTACATCATGTTCATCCTTACTTATTATGTCTTCAAAACCTTTTAAAACTCTAATGACTTCTTCTCTTTGTTTCTTGGTTAAATCTGTTTCATTTAATTGGAATCTTTCTTCCAATGATTCTTGTTGCTCTGTTTCTTGATTTTGTTCCAATGTACAAACACTCTTTACTTCTATTAACTTATTTCCTTTTTCAATTAATTCCACTGCTTTGGCTACGACAATTCCAGACTGTAAGTGTATGTCTTCATCGCTCAGATTAATAACACTAACCAAAGTGTAAGGGCCAGAATTCACAGCATTAGACACCAACAGTCCCATATTATCCAAATCATGATTAACTCGTTCTGTTCCATACAAATATGGTTTCTCTATACCATTAGGCCAACTTAATTCTATTGTATTTACATATCCTGTCTTGATGGTAACATTTTCTTTCAATGTCAATTTTATGTCATCCAATGATGTTTCATTTCGACTCAAGTCGACAGAGGAATACTTCATGTTCTTGAAAGTGGCAAGTTAATTGATTTTCTTTTATGTTGATATTCAAACAATGTGTTTTTATGAACCCTATACCTAGTATTATATCATGTTTTGTTTTATCGCTAACGATAAATCGTTCTTCTTTCACTAAGTAACCTCCCAAATAAAAGGACACATACACTTCACCACAAGTGGGCTCACAATCTCCATGAACGCCTATTAATTGTATGCTGTTTTGTTTTATTATTTTTAATCCTAGTCTTTTAACCACGTCCAATGACATCAGATTCACTTCAGCTCCTGTGTCAATCAAAGCCTTAATAGTTCCTCTTTTTGTGTCCAAAGACACATAAATACGTTTGTCACAAATTGCCATTGCAAGGTTTTCTTCTTTAACACCCTTATTACCTTGCTTTTCCAAGGGTGTTATTCGTTTTCCGACTGTCTCGCCCCTCTCATTGCTTCTTTAAAATCAACACAGTCCTTCATTAGATGATCTTGACCACAGTAAGGGCAACTTAATGTTTTCGTGGTTCTTGTTCTTTCATTATTGGCGTTAGTGTTGGCTTCTTGTCTTCTGGCTGAACTGTTTGTGTTTTCTTGTTGCGATTTTCTGTTTCGACAGTCTTGAATTCTGTGACCTCTTTTTCCGCAACAAAAACAACAATTGTTTTTCTTATAACATCTTTCCTCTTGATGACCTTCTCGCTGACAAAAATTGCACTTAGGTTTCTGATCTTTTTCCTCATCCAATCCTGTTACTTGTATTTCCTTTTTCTTTGCTGTTTCTTGTTTATTCTGTCGTTTCTCTTCGTTTTTATTCGATTTACCTGGCTGAAAACACTTTTCTACGTTGTGGGCTATTTCCACCACTTTATTTACATTCATGTTGGGATCCGATAGTGTGGCAAACTTGACTTTAGCGGCTGCGTCGCTGTTCAGTCCATCCATGATCTTCAATTTCTTCATTTGTTCATATAATATCTGAGCACTGTCCATGCCAGCCAATGCTGCAAGTCTATCTAGTCGCATGGAGTAATTTATTATTGATTCATTCTTGTTTCTACTAGTCGCCCAAAATCTAGTAAGTAGCACATCTTGGCTAGTTGTCAATTGCTTTATTATTGCTCTAAGTTTCTCCTTTACTTTAGTATACTGAATTCTTCCACCCTCTATATTGTTATATGCTTCCAATATTTCTCCCTCTAAATAGCTACCCAATACTCTGCTCCAGGTTTCCGGTACTTTTGCGTATGTGTGTGAACAATAAACTTCGAATTCCCGAAGGAACTCCTCAAATTCCCACCCTGAATCTACTGAAAATTTTAATGGTGGGGGTACTAATGTTCTGGTAGCATGTGGGTTGTATAGTGTTAGGTGTTCTGGTGTAGGTGGTAATGGTGGATTATTTAATATTTCGTCTCTGATTTCTCCGTCTACTACTGGTGTTGATTCCATGAATCCTCCTACAGCTTCATCTAATCCCTCATCAACTTCTACTTGTGTTACTGGTCCTCCTGACTCAACTTCTACCTCTTGTTCGTTCTCACCACTCTGGTTATCCATTCTAAATTATTATATTTATTTATCAAACTATAATTAATATGCTTATAAGCCTTAAGTGTGTTTGTAAACCTTAAATGTTGGGAATGGAGTAGGAACCCCACACACACCCTCCTACCAAAGAGGTAACCCAAGGGAAAAGGCAAAACAGGAAGGGTTCCAAAAAAAAAAGAAAGGTGGAAAAACAAATGCAAAACAAACGGAAGGCCGCAACAACCAGCACGGACTGGTTATGGCACCATTTTATTTTCTTTGGTTGTTATAAAATGGTGCACTCACACCAAAGACAACTCAATGTACAAAGGCGAATACGAAAAATGCTAAATCAAAATAAACCGTACGGACACAAACTCAGTCCGAAATGGTCATGGCACCATTTTATTTTCTTTATTGTAGTAGTGCACAGAAAAACGGCCTCAAATATCTGCACTACCCAATGAAAATTGCCTAATTTAAAAATCAAATAAACAGTCACTCCAATTGTGTATAGTGGTATAATAAACTAAACTGATCAATGCGTTGTGTCTAATTTCTTAAACCTACCATCAAATTATTTAATAAAACAATGAAGCGTATTAAATCCTTATCCTTTAGTAACTAGCCTGAGTAAAGTAGTTTCTGTAGTTAGTATTTTCAGAGATGTTTATTTCAAGGTTGGACCCAGAGAACCTCAACAAATCCTAAAGTTACAATCAAACCATTCGTATATTTAAACTCCGTAATGATTTCGTAAAAGTACTTCTGTTAATTTATCGCTTAAACAAAATATCAATTACTTAAGTTACTTCAACAGCATTTCCAAAAGTGTGTTGTCAAAATGTCATTTGAACAAACCTTAATAAACTTCAGAGTTCTATCTTAGTATAAACTAAACTAGTTATACCAAATTCCAAAATAATAACTATTGGTATAATATCCGACCTCAAAGCTAAACAATTACAATCAAGCATCAAGATTTCTAAAGTCCAATCTCAATGGCCTTGTTCAAAGTTATCCACAAATTCAAATATAAAATTATTAAAATAAACTCAAAGCATTCAAGTATAATTCCGAATTCCAATTTCAAAACAAGTCAAAATAGTCGGTTATTAAAAAGTATGTGTTTCAATTCAACTAAAAATATTTCGACTATCAAAGCACTTAAATGTTCAAACTCAAAATAAAAGTCCAGGTTAGGAAAAAGTTTGGTTCCCAAAATCAAAGTATTGTTAATATAAACCAGTTATTCTTAATTAAATACAAGTTAATGTGAACTGTCCAATATCAAAGTCGATTCAATTTATGTGGGTCGAAAAACAACTCACTGTATCAAAACGTGAATTAAATTTCAAAGATGTCGAAAGTCCAAAGTAATTCCACCTATCAATTGTAAGTCGGTTCTAAAACTATCAAAAGTCTGAAGTTAATTCGAACGTACTAGAAAGTCCAAATTTTAAAATGTAAACCCAATTAAATTTTAAACTGTCGCAAAACTATATAGCTGCTTCCCAAAATACCAATCGAAAAGGAGAACGTCACCGTATCCTAAGTAATCGTTATGGAAATGTCAAAGTCCAATAATTTTATAAAGTGGAATCAAGGAAAAACTATTTAGAAAAGTTAATTTATCAAATCCCAAAACGTAAAACAATTAAATCAAAGTCTCAATTAAGTTTATGTTGATATAACTATAAGTCTGATTTATTTCATTAACTGTCACTTAATATTCAATGTCTCGATCAATTATAACTGTCTTCAGATTCGTTGTAATATATCACTATTATTAACTGTCCCAGTCACTGGTCAGTTAATTCAAAATGGCGTCAGTCAGTGAATTCAAAATGGCGTCAACCGGTGAAACCAAAATGGCGTCAACCGGCAAGTTTTCAAATGTCAAAAACTAGTTTAAGATATATCTTATTTACTTAAAACCCGTCAAAATATTCAATAACCTATAAAATAATATGTTTCAATGATCAAGGGTTAACTCAGTAAAATAAATGGCTTTTTTCTTTTCTTTAATTTTCAACGAAACAACAATTAAAATATATTCTATAAAATATAATACTCCTTTGACTAAAACAATTCAAATTCTTTGATTGTTTACTAATATTATCGTAAAGGATTCTTTATTTAATTCAAATCTTTATTTTTCAAAAATATCAAATAAAAATTCTATATTCTGACTTTCGTACACAAAACTAAAATAATCAAAACCTGAATAATTTGAATAACATACAGAAAAATATGCTAACTTGCATTACCAGATGTATATAACTCCAAAATAATAGTTTTATAACTTATGCACGTTAATTTACCATAGATAACCAAATCGGTCACAAATATAGTTGAATAGATGAAATAATTGCCAAAGCTAAGTTTAACAACGGAACTATATTCAATGTTGATGTTTAAATGTGAAGATGGCCACAGCTAAATTCAAATAAACAGCCAACAAAATGGCCGCTATAAATTTTCCTAATTGCGAAAAATGGCCAGCGCTATCATCCGAATGATTGATCTAAATAGCCAATATTAAATTTCCACGAACACGAAAACAGCCAATGCTAATAAATAAATAAATAAATCGCTAATATATAATTTACAAAATATTACCTTTCTTATGTACAATCCAAATATGTCGATATCAGTATATTTATAAAAGTATCAAAATCTAATCAAAAGTTATTAAAATATTTACAAGCACAATTGTAAAACTTTCCTAATTTGAAAACTAAATAAATAACAAATATTATCACAAATACATGGGAGACACGTCCGAAGGGTTTCGATTCAGAATAGCAAGTGCGTGATTTGCGCTCCGTGTCCGCCATCTTAATTCGCTTTTGTGACGTCACGAGAGTGTTGCCACTCTAAAAATTTCCTTTCGATGTTCTTTTATTTCTGTAAGGAACATTTCAATAATATTATTATACATATCATTAAAGCAGTTTAAGAACAAAACAATACATTTTTTAACATTATTTTACTATTTAGTATTCTTTTTTATCCAATAAAATCTAATTACTATACTTATTACATTATTTCTTTCTATTTCCAATTCTTTAAATATTACTTTATTTATTCTTTTATTACGAACTATTTCAATGCTTTACTATTTACAATTACATATTTTAAAACTTCTTAAAACTATTTATACTTCTCTTACTAATATTTACAAGTTAACTTTTCTTTCTAAAACCACTAATATTTCCTGACCACTAATTATTTCCATTAATATCTATAAACACATAAATAGCACATACGCACATATATACACACACATACTCATACCTACACACACATACATAATCTTACACACAATTTTTACATATATACATATATATATATATATATATATATATATATATATATATATTATATTTTGTCAGCCACATTCTTAAGTTATCCTCATAATATAATAAATTTTTATATATTTTAATTCTTACATTATGACTTTTTTACAAACATGAACAAGGATGGCTTACCTGGTATGTAGGATTTATTAGTTTTAGGTTAGGCCCTACAATAACGTAACTCTGGGCCGTGGTATCAAACGAAACGCTTATTTCCTGACGAAGGTATCCGGCCACCCTCCTGAAACTTCCTGGTACCCGGATTTTCCTTATAAATCTTAAGGTACGATATTTTGATTGGTTTGTCATTTTGTTATTATAGCAGCTAATTATACATAGATAGTTCGGTATTTAATAAATAATTATTGACGACTTCGAAACCAAATTCCAATCGGCAATGAGTGAACCTTTGCTTCACTCACGACACATATATATATATATATATTATATATATATATATATATATATATATATATATATATATATATATAACTACTATTATATATATATATATATATATATATATCATCATTATATATATATATAATATACTTTATATTCATAAAGGGAATTTATTTAGAATACATAGGCCTATATAAGAAATAATAATATCAATACGTAGGAAAATGATAAAAAGAAAATAAAAAATATTGGCAAGTTAAAAATGCCAGAAGTACTTGCAAGTACCAAGTACAAAAAGGCTCAAAGTACAAGTTAAAATACACAGTTGTGTTTGTTTTAGAAAAATGTAAGAACAAGTACTCAAATGTGTACTTAAGTACAAGTACTTGTACTTGAACCCAAGCCTGTCACGAAGGATTTAATTGCACCAGCCATCTTCCTACCATCCACAACCTCCCTACTAGTGACTGAGGGATTGAATGGTGAAGAACCAGGACGCGGTAGAGGACGTGTATATCAAATCTTCACATTGAAACAAATGATTAAAAGATGAGAGAAAAATATAAATTGTATTTAGGTTTTATGAACTTGCAACATATGTATGACAGAATTAATAGGGAAGCTATGTGGCAGGTGTTAGTGATATATGGTGTTGGTGACAGGCTTCTGAATGAAATCAAAAGTATATATGTCGTAGTGATCGTGTGAAAGAATAAATGTCATTTTTTTGTAGCTCCTCTAAAAGAGGTGAGACACTGCTCACTGTGCAGCGGGAATACAGTGAAGATAACACTGGAGTCTGCACCTAGACATAACGAAATGGAACGTCAAAGGAAACTAATTACAACTGATGAAATAAATTCAGTTCTCGTAAGAACGCAAAAAGCACGTCTGTACAAAAGAGCGGAGATTCGGCAAGAATGGAGGAGAGTCGATTTCTGTATGGAATGGAGGCGATTGACGGGAAGTACCTACGATGTGGTGATGCCAAATTGGGACAGTCAATGAAGGTGATGAAAGAATTAGAAGGTAGGAGGTGGGTAGGGGAAGGTGTTAGACCGATGGAGATGAAAAAGTTGAGGGTGCTCCTGCTTTATGTACACTGATGATTTGGTTTTGTAGTGGTGAACGCTGAAGAAAGTTTGAGAATAATTGTAAAGAGTTGTAAAAGGAGGTGTTTGAAAGTAATGTAGATAAAGTAAGGTTATGATAGTGGTGAGAAGAGTCCGCGGTGTGCAGTCATGTTAGATGGTGAGCGATTGGAACGAGAATCACGTGTTTAAAAAATATTTAGGATAATGCTGCAATAAAAGGGAACGGATTGATGCAGAGTGTAGTGGAAAGTTGTGAATGGTAGGAAGGTGGCAGGTGCAATTAAATCCTTGCTGGATGTATAGGGACCAAGTCCTTTGAGTGCGCTAGGGTTTTGCATGAGGGCATGTTGTTACTGGTGCTTTAATGTATAGTAGTGTAACTATGATATGGAATAAGGGGTATAGATCAAAGGTACAATGTGTTAGGTGTGAGAATTAATAAAATGAGGAATGAAAGCATTAAGGAGTTGTGTGATGTGAAGAAAGGTTTAAATAAGAGAAGAAATGAGAGTACATTGAGATGGTTTGGTCATATGGAAGGATGAATAATAGTCGTTGGTTTAAGTGATGTATAGTGGTGAGTGAGTTGGGAATCGACTGGCTGGGAAGATTGAAGAAAAGTGGGTTGAAGGCAGTTAGAGAATGTTTGAAAGAAAGAATGTGAGTTTGGCAGAGGCGAGAAGAAAGGTGCACAATAGGAGTGAATGGCGTGGTTTTATGAGGGGGTATGATTGCGGGCCTGGCCCAGGGGATGAACTCCACATTGAGTGAGGGTTCATCGCGGTCTTTTGAAGCCCTAGAGTGGATTTTTCTGACATCGACGAGTTCAGACTTAATTAAGGGTATGGTGGTGACAGTAAGGGTAGAGGGACATTCTTTTCGACTTGCAACATGTCTTTCTACTATTTTTCTTGTTTCCGGTGTATGCTGCGAGCCTGACCCTCTAAGTGGGGAAATGAGGTAGATAATAATAATAATAATAATAATAATAATAATAATAATAATAATAATAATATTATTATTATTATTATTATTATTATTATACCTCTACCCATTCAAAGTGGGTTTATCCGCCTCCTGTTCTCTGCAACAGGATCTAGTCTTTGACAAAGTCGGAGGCATACCTGGTGCAGTTGAGGGATTCCTTTCTGTCCCATGAGGAGGTCCATAGCGATTCTATAGCGGCTTACACCGATGGGTTCCAAGGCGGAAGGGTGGGATGGAGGCTTCAGCTATGTTTTCGAACATCACTGTATCTCACACCCTTCCACCGTATTTGTCCGTTTTTTCGGCTGAACTGATAGCAGTGTCCATGGCGGTGAATAGAATCAGTACCATCACCCGTGGGGGTAACTATACCATCTTTTTCGATTCTCAAAGCGCTCTCCTGGAGTTGCTTTACTGATCGACAACCCTTTGGTCTCTGCTATTCAAAAGTCAATCTGTTTGTTGCCTGCGCAGAAGCACAACATTTAGTTCTGTTGGGTTCCTCTCATGTGATTGTTCCTGGAAACGAACGGGCTGATGGGGAGCCCAAAGAGGCGGCTATGCACAGGGTGTCGAGTGCCCAATACCCTCCTCTTGCTGTGCGCCTGGGCTACTTTCCCTGCTACAGATTTCTCCATCTCAATACGTCTGGGTTTCCTCCCTGCCTGGCAAGCATGTTGGGCGGAGGATGCTCGTGGCGCCAAAACTAAGGAGCGTCAAACCCGTCATTGGCCGGTGGTCTTCATCTAGTAGAAGGAGTCGCCTCCTGGAGGTGGTCCTGGTTCGACTGCGTCTGGGTCATACCAATCTCACCCATGGATTTCTTATATTGCAGGGGAATCCCCCTATGTGCCAATCATGCTCCTCCAATTGCCCTTTCACAGTGGTTCATCTCTTTGTGGGTTGCGAGGCCATCTCGACCCTTAGAAGCAAGTTCTTCCCAGATGTGAGCACTATCCCTCGCGAGTACTTGTGGGTTAAATTTTGCCCACACTTTTTTTTTTTTTTAAATCAAACTTTTTTCTGTTTAATTTTTTTCTCGTTCCAGGTATTCCTCAGGGACATGTTGAACTATAAGTAGCTACACCAAATTTCATAACAATTGGTTCAAAAATAAAAAAATTATGAAGAGCTAAAGTGGCGTGGGCGAAAAATGACCCACAAGTACTTGCGAGGGTAAAATCAAATATAAATATTTTCAGCTAATTTGTTGGGCTATATTGATATAAAAAATTTATTTAGTACGTATCTAGGAATATAACAGCCAAATTTAAACAAATTTCTATGTATAGTTTTTTTTTTTTTAATTTTGTGCTGATTGTGAAAAAAAAAAAAAAAAAAATTCCTGGCAAGGTCGCCAAAAAAAACAATTTTCAAATTTTTTTTTAAAATAATAAACAAAAATTAACCAAACTCTACAGAGCAACTTTAAAAAAAATTAAAAAAACATAAAAAAAAAAAAGTAAAAAAAAAAAAAAAAAAAAGCTAAATAATATAGTGTGGGCAAAATATGACCCACGAGTACATGCACGTATAATTTGCCCACCGGTACTCGCGAGGGCTATACCTCTTCAGCATCGCCTTCAACACAACTTATCCGAATCGTCTCACTTTCGTATGACTGAGTTTTTCCTTTCTTATTGGAAGTGAACATCTCGTATAAGGTCTACTCATCACAGCCTTGTTCCTATTTCGTTCGGTTAGGTATTTCCCCTGTCGTTAGCTTACTAACATGGTATAGCCATAAACATTCTTGTGTGCTGTGGAAGTCCCTGTACATCCACTCAAACAAATTATATTATTATTATTAATAATCCATCTTAAAAGCTAGATACCATTGCATTGATTTGATATATCAGAAAACAGAAAAGTCTACATTCATTAACTTGCGCATGTCAAAAGAAAGCCCCCTTTTACCGTCCTCCTTAATACCAAAAGTGAGAAGAAGCAGCAATCAGATAAATCCACCCTGATAATTCATGAGACTGCGACTCACCCTCACTGTGGTATCTCGTCAATGTGGGGTTAATCCCCTGGGCAAAGCCCACAACTATACCCCGTCACAAAATCTCGCCACTCACTCATGTTATGCACCTTTCTTGTAACGTTTGCCAAACTCACACTTCCTTTACTGACTCCATCCACTTTTTCTGTTTTTCTCCAGCCATTCGATTCACACTGCCACTATACACATACGCTAACCACTGGATTATCATCCATCCTTTTCCACATGACCCAACTCATCTCAATGTACTCTCGTTTATTCTCTCATTTAAGCCCTTCTTCACACCACACAACTCCTTAATGCGTTCATTACTCATTTTATCAATTCTTCTCACACCTAACACGACCCTAAGATTGTCCATCTGAACACTTTGTACTTTAGATCTCTGTATCCCACAGACCCAGTTTCTTACTTTCAATATACCGTCCATATATATATTAGGGGTGTACCGAACTGAAATTTTCGGTTCCGCCGGAAGGAACTGCCAGAATCTCAAAAAATTCGCTGAACCGAATTTAATGAACTTTCCTTAACTATAAAGAAATTTAAAAATAATTCTATATAACCTTCAATATAAAATCTTTTATATATATATGCTATATATATATAAGTATATATATAGATATAGTAGCAGTACAGCGTTATATATATATATATATATATAGTATATATATATATATATATATGTTATTATATATATATATATATATTATATATATATATGATATATATATATATATATATATATATATATATATATATATATATCTATATATATATATATATATATATATATATTTACCGTATATATATAAACAGATTTTGATAAAGATTTTATTCATTAATTGATTACCGATTTGTCATAATAATAACCTCACAAAATGGTTTTAAAATGCCATCATTTGTAAAAGATATTTTTATTATAAATAAATAATGTTACAAAATCTTTAATTGAGTGTAAAATATGCCACAAAATATAAAACTAGGTAGTTCACCAAAAACATTTAATACAACGCCACTTCATAAACATATGGAAAATCATTACTGAAGAGAATATCTGGAAGTCAAAAATTTGTGTAGTAAAAGGGAGAATCCTGTATTTTCTAGAACACTGGACACCCCAAAATAGCGAAAGACTCGTGAAACGTGAGTCTTGGGGATGGCACTTCACCCCCCCCCAAAATCGTGCCATAAATGACCCCCAAATCACAGGCAATTCTTCAGAAAATAATAAATTTTATTGCAATGAGTAACCAGCTATTAACAATCACTGAAGAGCAGGGACTCATAGAACTGGTTGCCCATCTTCAACCAAAATATCTTATTTCTAGTAGAAAATATTTTTTTAGAGAGATGATGTTACCAACTTCATACAGTAAATTGAGATCAGCAGTATTGAGAAGTTATCTAAGGCTGATCAGATATCATTTACTACAGATATATGGATAGCTAAATACTCAAATGAGTCATTTATTTCTTTAACTACTCACTGGCTTACAAGCCAGTTTGAAAAATTGGAATATGTATTCCATTGCAATATATATATATATATCATATATATATATATATATATATATATATATATATATATATATATATATATATATGATGGTATATAAGGAAAGAAAGATATATATATATATATATATATATATATATATATATATGTATATATATATATATATATATATAAATATATATATATATATATATATATATATTATAGGAAGAGTGTGTATATAGATATAATGGTATATATATATTATTTTAATATTTTAAATTTGACTTTCATGAATTTCTTATTATGTTGCCCTTTGGCAAAATTATAAACTTTATTTCAATAATACTCACACACTGTGAATGAATACTACACATGATTCCCATTATATTTTTTAAAAAAGATGCTAGACAATTGAAATGAATCTCTTCCAGCAAATTTTGGAATAAATTAATAAGTAACTTAAAATTTTGTTCCTCTGAAAAATCAGGTCGGAACTGGAAAAAGATGTCAAATTCAGGCTGGAAAATTTTCCGCTCTCTAATATATATATATATATATATATATATATATATATATATATATATATATATCCAGGGAGAGACATGTATTTATGTAATATAGTTCTTTTTTTTTGCTATATATATATATATATATACATATATTAGTTAGTTGTTGATATATATATATAATATATATATTATATATATGCAGTTATATACCGGTATATGTTATATATATATTTCTATATATATATATATAAAAACTTTTATTGTTAATATACATAAGACATTGTATATATACATATATATAAGTATATAGATATATAGAGATATACAGGACGAGAGATATATATATATATATATATATCCCTGTGTGTGGGGGAGAAAGAATTGCTTAAATCAGTGGTTTTCAAACTTTTGGTGCCGCGGCACCCTGGGGTGCCGCGAGTTAATATTTGCAGGTGCCGTGCTTTAACAAAATGTCTTCTCATTTCATATAAATTATTGCTCAGAAAAAAGAATTAAAAATTATTCAAATCAAGTGGTATTTTTTTCTTCTTAGCCTTAGACTCTTAGAGAACAAATAATAATAATTATTATTATTATTATTATTATTATTATTATTATTGGTCATTCATATATATATATATATGAGTATTAGTTATATATACATATATTATATTAAGTTATTATTATTATTATTACATATAGTTATTATATATATATTATTGTTATATATTATTATTATTATTATATATATATATGGTGCTGTTCCTTTTCACATATATGTTATTGTTATAATATTTATATATATATATATTTCATATATATATATATATAAATATATAGATATAGGTTGGTTATATATATATATATATATATATATATATATAATATACATATATATTAGCATATATATATAGTTATATTATTATATTATATATACATATATATATATATATATATATGCTGGTTATTATTTATATATATATATATATGGCGCCGCGAATAATTCTTGATGAGCTATGGGTGCCTTGAACCTAAAAAGTTTGAAAACCACTGGCTTAAATCGTATGTCCTGCGTGTCTTAGAAGGCGACTAAGGGACGGTGGTTGTTGGGTTGGCCTACTACCACACACCCTGTCAGAAATGCTAATGCAAGCCTCGGAGAAGGTCGTGATCACCGTAAACGGAATTCTATCTTTCGGCGAAATTTTATGAATCGTATGGGTACATGGAATGTCAGAGGAATAAATGTTGAGGAGAAGAGGAGAGAGGTGATGGATGTATTTAGAAAGGGCAAATTTGATTTGCTTGCTGTGACTGAAACAAAGATGAAAGGAAACAGTGAAAATGAGGGGTGGGGTGAAAAATGTGTGTGTGATGGTGTGGAAAGGAATGACAGAGGGAGAGAAGGAGTTGCAATTTTGATGAGTGACCCATGGTACAAAGCTATGGTAGACTTTGTGTGTGTGAGTCCTAGAATTCTAATGGCTAAATTTAAGTTTGAAAAGGTCAAGGTATGTGTGGTTGTGACGTATAGTCCATCTGAGGGACACGTTGAAGAGAGTACGATTTTTTTGGATAATCTGAATGATGTTCTGGATAGGGTGGGTAGGAGCTTCAGATTGATAGTGTTGGGGGACCTGAATGGTTGGATAGGTGATCAAAAAAGGGATGGTATAACAGGTGGTTTTGGGGTGACGGGAGAAAATGAGAATGGTAGGAAGGTGATTGATTTCTGTGAAGAGAAAAGTATGTGTGTAAGTAATACTTTCTTTAAACACAAGAGTATCCATAAGTATACTAGAGTTGGTGTAGGTAGAGATGGTATCGAAGTGAAAAGTATGATTGATTTTGTGTTGATGAAGAAGGAGATGTTGAAGTATGTGTTGGATGTTAAATCAGTGAGGGGTTTAGGAATGGGATTATCGGATCATTATGTTGTTCTATGTAAAATTAAGTTAGTGGGGCTTGAATGGAGAGGAAGGTGATACGAAAGTAGGTAAAATTAAGAGTGAGAAGTTAAGTGAACAAGACAATAAGGATAAGTATGTAAGTGCTAGTAAATCGGTTGAATATGAACAAGTTGATACTGAACAAATCTGGGGGCAAATGAAGGAAGCAATTGTTAGTAGTGCAAAGGAAATGTGTGGATGTGCTAAAGTAGGAAGTAAGAATGTTAACAGTGAATGGTGGAATGAAGAGGTGACGCAAGAGGTTAAAGGTAAAAAAGAAGCGTGGTTGAATGTACTAAAAGCAAATGATGAAGTCTCAAAAGAAAGATGCTTGGAATTATATAAAGAGGAAAAAAGAAATACTAAAAGGTGCATACGTAGGAGAAAAGAAGAGGTAAATGAACAGTTTGGAAGGAGGATGAATGGGGACATATAAGGGAATTTGAAGCTCTTCTCGAAGGAAGCGCGAAAGGTTAAGAATGAGAATAAGGGGAATCTGCTAGGAATAATGAATAGGGATGAAACCTTTTGTAACTAATGAAATGAATGTGAGGGGAGTGGAAAGAACACTGAAAATCTGCACAATACAGTAATGAAGAGGTGATAGTGAATGTGTGGGTTTGATGGTGCAAGAAGTGAATAGGTTAGACAGAGGTCATTTGTAAGAGGAGGTAATGGGTAGAGTGAGAAAGTTGAAGAATGGTAAATCTGCAGGTATAGATGAAATTACTGGTGAAATGATATAGAACGGAGGCGAGATGGTGATTGATTGGATTTGGAAGTTGTGTAATAAAGCGTTTATGGAGGGTATAGTTCCAAGGGATTGGAGGAGAGCGGTAATAGTACCCTTATATAAGGGTAAGGGAGAAAAGGGGAACTGTAGAAATTATAGGGGAATAAGTTTATTGAGTGTTGTAGGGAAGGTATATGCTGGTATTTTGGTCGAAAGAGTTCGTCGAGTGACTGATGGACTGATTGGTGAAGAACAAGGTGCGTTTAGGAGTGGTAGAGGATGTGTGGATCAAATCTTTACATTGAAACAAATGATTGAGAAAATGAGGGAGAAGAAAATAAATTGTATTTAGGTTTTATGGATTGGTAACAGGGGGTATGATAGGGGTTAATAGGGAAGCTTTATGGCAGGTGGTAGTGATATATGGTGTTGCAGTAGGCTTCTGAAATGGAATCAAAAGTAAGTGCATGATAATAGTGAAAGTGTAAGAATAAATGGTGTCAATGGTGATTGGTTTAGATTAATAGCGGAGTAAGACAGGTTGTGTTATGTCTCCTGGTTATTCAATTTGTATATGGATGGGGTTATGAAAGAATTCGAGGTGGGGATGGCAGGAAATAGTGTTAGAATGATGGAGAATGGAGATGAGTGGAGGGTGCCCTACCTATTATATGTGGATGATTTGGTTCTGTGTGGCGAATCTGAAGAGAGTTTGAGAGGATTGGTAGAGAGATTTGGCAGGGTGTGTAAAAGGAGGGGCTTGAAAGTAAAACGTGGATAAGAGTAAGGTTATGGTTGTGAGTGAGGATAGTCCTCAGTGTGAAGTTATGTTAGATGGTGAGCAGCTGGAACAAGTGTCTGAGTTAAATATTTAGGTATATGTTGGATGAGAAGGGAACGGACAATGTAGAAAGTGTAGTAGGAAAGCAGAATGGCAGGAAGGGTAGTTTGCCCACCAATCGTTGGTGGAACTTAAAGGGACTTAAGTCTTGAGTGTGCTAGGGTCTTACATGAGGGTATGTTGTTACCTGTGTTATTGTATAGTAGTGAGACTATGGTCTGGAATAAGAAGTATAGATCTAAAGTTCAATGTGTTCAGATGGACAATCTTAGGTGTGCTAGGTGTGAGAAGAATTTATAAAATGAGGAATGAACGTATTAGAGAGTTGTGTGGTGTGAAGAAAGGGGTAAATGAGAGAATAAATGAAAGTATGTTGAGATGGTTTGGTCATATGGAAAGGATGAATGATAGTCGGCTGGTTAAGCGGATGTATAGTGGCGAGTGTGTTGGGAACCGACTGGCTGGGAGACCGAAGAGAAAGTGGATTGAGTCAGTAAAGGAATGTTTGAAGGAGAGAAATGTGAGTTTGGTAGAGCCTAGAGGCGAGAAGAAAGGTGCATAACAGGAGTGAATGGCGGGGATTGTGAGGGGGTATGGTTGTGGCCCACCTTGGCCAAGGGATGAACCCTTACAATGACGATCTACCATAGTGAGGGTCCCATGAAGCTCTAGGCTGGATTTTCTGACTGCGACGAGTTCTCACTAATTAATTGTACAGAGGGGGCGGTAAGGCTGGGCTTTCTTTTCGACTTTTGTCATATTCTTCTACTGCTTTTCTTTTCCGATGCATGTGACGCATACTCCCATTCTTGGGAAAATAAAAAGGAAGATGAAGAAAGAAAGAAAGAAAGAAAGAAAGAAAGAAAGAAAGAAAGAAAGAAAGAAAGAAAGAAAGAAAGAAAAAGAAAGAAAGAAAAAGAAAGAAAGAAAGAAAGAAATATATATATATATATATATATATATATATATATATATATATATATATATATATATATATATTATATATATATATATATTATATATATATATATATATATATATATATATATATAAATATATATATATATATATATATATATATATATATACGATAGTATATATATATATGTATAAGTAACAACACACACACATATATGTAAATATTTTGCTAGTTCTATTTATGTATACATTTATATATATATATATATATATATATTATTTATAAGCTGTTGACTCCAGGAGCCAAAATCAATAACCCAAGATTTTTCATCACTGCTGAGTGCATTTTTTTTTTATTCACAGTTATTTAAAAGCTATTTTCCTTCAAATGTTTTTAGATTTTCTGTTTATATACTGTATATAGTATATATATAGGCAGCAGTATAATATATATATATATATATATATATATATATATATATATATATATATATATATATATATATATATATATATATATATATATATATATATATATATATATATATAACTACCTTTTTAATGATATGCTTTATCCCCTATTAAGAAGGTAACACGGGGGACCAGGAAATCGAACTTAAGGCCGGCTATCCCAAAAACAGTGCCACCAACTGCTACGGGAGGATTTGAACCAACATCTTCTAGTATGAGAGTCTGCGACCACCTCCTGCGCCACGAGGTAGTGTTATTTATATATATATATATATATATATATATATATATATATATATATATATATATATATATATAACTATATATATATATATATATATATATATATATATATGTAGTTACTCCATTATAACTTTGTAGATTAATTTATGTTCTTACTTATGCTAAGATTTGCATGCGCGAGCAAAATTTAGCATAAGTCAAAGTGAAATACTATATAATCCGCCGTTTTGAGATACTCTTCAGTCAGATAAAGTCAGTCAGATCAAATTGTTAAATAAGAAAATTCACTCAAGATACTTCGAAATCTCCCGGCAAGAGCTTGATAAACTTCAATTAAAAGGCTGCGACTTGAATTCCGATCACAAATTTTCGCCGCTAAACGAAGAGTCTGAGGCAAGTTCGAAAAACGCACTGGAAAAGGCTGCGACTTGCAATTCGCCTACAGAGAGTATCTCAACAGAAGGGACTTATTACTTTACTTTTATTAAATATCTCTTCTATGTTGAATAAAAATATCATTTCAAATATGGATTTCTAAATTTACCATCCTCTTATATAGGGTGCTTGCTCACAAAAGAACTCACCAATTAAGCAAGTCGTACCCTATATAATTGGTGAACCCGGAGAAGAACACCCAGAACTTCACTCAGTGCCTTCTGAAAAACAAAGAAAATGAAGAAAAAGAAAAAACTACAATAATACTAAAAATCCCAATCGGAACACTCGGAGAAGATGACTCAAGCAAATGAACATTTTCATCAAAACGAACTTCAATTTTCATTTTTAATAAATTTTGGATTATGGTCTTCATATTTTCACAACTATCACAGTTCGAGGATTCATCGCTAGACATAGCAAACTTCCTTTTCGGTATGGATTTCTTTCATCATTCAAGTTTGGATTATGGGCAGAAACTCATTTTTGAATTCCACTACGAACTTTGATTCCTTTTCGAATTCTAAATGGTTCTGTGACCGCTCCCTTTTATGTATGAAGAAATTTTTCAAATAAAGAACCTACATTTCAAGCAATTTCGCCTCTACATATGTAACTTCCTTTATGGTATGGATTTCTTTCATCATTTTAAGTTTGGATTATGGGCAGAAATTCATTTTTGAATTCCACTACGAACTTTGATTCCTTTTCGAATTCTAAATGGTTCTGTGACCTCTCCCTTTTATGTATGAAGAAATTTTTCAAATAAAGAACCTACATTTCAAGCAATTTCGCCACTACATATGTCACAATGTTTCTCTCGTAACTACAACTTTGAAAACTACGTGCGCATTGTCAAATCATGGATACTAGAAACGCCTATACTGGACCTTTCCTTGGATTTAATGGTTCGATCAATGTGGCCTATTTAACTTGTGAATAATTCAATTGTTTCATATCAATAATTATTATGTATTAACATTTTTGTACTTTTTATGCATTTAAATAAAGTTTATGTTTGTTTATATCCAACGGATATAACCAAATATGCTTGTGTTTGGAATGCACTTTTTATTTTCTTGTATATATAACATTATTGTATTTATATGTATTCAAATACTTGTATGTTTAGATCTTCGGATGTAACCAGTTATGTTCGTGTATTTAAATATTCTTCAAATTTCATGATATTATTTTTGCCTTCATATGTTTGTATGTTTACTTATGTCTTCGACATAATTCAATATGATTGCATTTGAAAATACATTTTTTAATTTTTTATGTATTTCAATTATTATTATTATTTTTGTATAATTATTATAACATACTTTTTTCACTCCGTTTTTAGCGCGGGAAGCAATGTAGCACTCCATTATAACTTTGTAAACATTTTACTTATGTTCGTACTTATGCTAAGATTTGCGCGAGCAAAATTTTAGCATAAGTCAAAGTGAAATACTATATAAACCCATCATTTTGAGATACTCTTCAGTCAGATAAAGTCAGTCAGATCAAATTATTAAGAATCAAAAGAAAATCTCACGATACTTTCTTCAGAAATCCTCCCGGCAAGAGCGATAAACTTCACTAGCAGCCGCGACTTGAATTCGATCACAAATTTTCGCACCAAACGAAGAGTCTGAGGCAAGTTCGAAAAACGCACTGGAAAGGGCTGCGACTTGCAATTCGCCTACAGAGAGTATCTCAAACAGAAGGACTTTATTACTTTTACTTTTATTATTATTTTTACTATGCTGAATAAAAATATTTATTTCAAAATTTTGATGTAAATTTACAAACCCTAAATTTTGATTGCTTGCGCAATAAAAGAACTCACCACTACAAAGTCGTGTTCCTTATATATATATATATATATACTCAGATATATATATAAGCAGCATATATATATATATATATATATTATATAAAGTTGAGTATATAGTAGTATAGTTATATATATTATATATATATATATATATATATATATATATAATATATAAGTATATATATATATATATATATAGATATATATATGTTATATTATATATATATGAGTTATATATATATATATGTAATATATATATTATATATATTTATATATAGATGTAAAGACAACTATACAACTTCATCATCTGCTAGGGTCCAGGTTCAAATCCCAGCAGTGTGAAATTACTTCATAGTTATTTCAATATATATATATATATATATATATTATATATATGTTAGCACATAGGTTATTCATATAAGAAAATGTTCAGAGGAGTATATGATATATATATATATATAGCAAAGAAAGAGTATATATATATATATATATATATATATTATATATATATATATATATATATATATATATATATATATATATATATATACGAATAAGTATATAAACAGAAAATCTAAAAACATTTGAAGGAAAATAGCTTTTAAATAACTGTGAATAAAAAAAAAATGCACACAGTAGTGATGAAAAATCTTGGGAAATAAGTTATGAATAAAGAGAAAATTCTTTAAAACATTTCATTTATCTTTTAACGTTTTCTTATACCTGATTTTGGTCCAATGAAGAAATATTGTAAAGAAATTCTTCATTTGCCGTATTTTCTTCTTTGATATTCAGAGGATCCTCTTTTACTTCAATTTCACTTTCCACATCAATGAATTTGAAACAACTTCTATCCTGTTCAAAATGTTTTTTAAAATTACTGAATATTCTACTACTACTACTACTACTACTACTACTGTTTTTACATAAAGTATTTATCAGTTGATCAAGAAATTATTCTGTGTTGCTAAAACATAATATCCTTTTTGTTCTTTTATTATTTTTTTTCTTGAAAATATTTTGAATGTTTAAATAAATTTATAGGGATTAACTTCAAATGATTTAGACCAGGGACTTAAATGTAAGGATTTTAAGTTTGTAGATGATACCAAAGTGGCTACCAATAGTAAAAGGTGTAAGGTTCTTCACCTAGGTTACTTAAATAAAAATTTTAACTACGATATGAATGGGGATTGGCTTGAGTCTGTGAACCAAGAAAAAAATTTAGGTGTGATTATAAGCAGTAATTTGAAAGTAGCTAATCAGTGTTTGGAAGCAAGGAATAAAGCTAATAAGATGCTGGGCATAATAAATTGCAATGTCATTTGCAAGAGCAAGGAAGTTATAAGTAAACTGTATAATAGCTATGTTAGGCTAATATTAGAGTCTTGTGCACAAGTTTGAGCCTTTCATTTAAGGAAAGACATGGATAAGCTAGAGAGAGTGCAACGTAGATTGGGACGGTGTTTCTGTAAATGAGTGAGGTTATTCGAAGTATCTGAACAAAACACCGGAGTATATATGGTTCCCCTTTCATGTGTTATGAACATCGTCAGGTGAATCTTCCCCAGTTGTGATAGGGAGGCAAGTACATGGCTTAGAGTTCTAGAGGCAGCACAGATCAGGATGGAACTATTACTTATTGGCATAACCTGTGGCTCAGTTGTCTGAAGAGTATCTTCCAAAGCATCACTATGGATAAGCTGGCTTATAGAAGTTAGTGAACGTGATGAAATCGAATGTAAATAAATATAACAAGGTAGGAAGTAAGACTTGGGATTCATGAAGGGGTGGGGGTGGGGTATGAGAAAGAGATCGTTGGAGCTTATTTATTCTAGCATTTAGAAATGGGACTTCACGCATTGGCTCCGGGGGTGGCTGACGTAAGTTTTGAGCGATTAGGTTATTATGGGAGGCCATAACAGACTCAGCTGGTCTAGAAGGGGTAGTCCTGGAAACCGGTCCGTAATTTAAGCCTATTGGTTGGGAGTACTAACCATTTCATCAATAAGGGCATCAAAGCTCCTACTGGTCACTGGTCGATAATTGCCAAGGAAGGGATCGGGTTGGAGGAGACAGATGGTGAATTCCACCATTCTTTAAAGCATTTTTCTTTTTCTTTTTACCCATGAAGATTCTTAGTATACAGCAGCTCCAAAATAAATAAACAAACACAAATGATGAATATAAACATGTATCCCGGGAGCGTAACCGCCGAAACAGCGCACACCACGGGCCCACAGCATAATACCTCCCTCCTGGAAACCCCACCACATAGGGTGGGCCATGGGTGTGGCCTCGGGAAAGCCCCCGGAACTCTACGTCCAGTCCTTAGGAAGAAAAATATTAGCCGTGCACCACACGGATTAGACGCAAGCCCAAGATTAGACACCCAAGTGCAAGACCGCCTCCTCAGTGTTTAAGCAAGGTTCGGGTCCCCAACAATAGGAGACCCAGAGAAAGGCGAGAATAACCGGTTTTGGCCTGTGACCTCACCCACTGAGGAAGGAGGGCAAGATGGGCATATGAAACACACACAGACAGCAGCTCGATAGCCACCTAGATTCAGGAGGGGATTGGAAACACACACAGACAGCAGCTCGATAGCCACCTAGATTCAGGAGGGGATTGGAAAGACTCTCAGAAGAGAGATCAGGAATACGTAGGGTAGTACATACAGAAAATGAAGGAGAAGGGACAGGTTAGATGAACGGGATACATAAAACATAAGAATAATAATAATAATAATAATAATAATAATAATAATAATAATAATAATAATAATAATAATAATAATAATAATAAAAATAAGAAACAAGAATAAAAATAAGGATGAAACCAAGAACAAGAATAAAAAAAAGAAAAATAAGTATAATAATAATAATAATAATAAAATATAATAATAAATAATAAAAATATAGAACTAAATGGAAAGTAGGAAAAACCATGAACAAAAGAGGGGGGGGGGGAAGTCAACCAAAAAAAAAACAATGTAATTCTTCGCAGATACAATTCAAAAAAGATATCAGAGCCCTCACCACCACAACAAGGTGGGTTACATAAAGGGGATTAATAATAATAATAATAATAATAATAATAATAATAATAATAATAATAATAATAATAATAATAATAATATAATAATAATACATACATACATACATACATACTAATATAAGCATAAGCTGCGACATTCAAAGTTAGGCACTCAAATGGCACCAAAAAAACTAATGGTAAGAGACAGAAAATGGATGAAATCAAACTTTTAAAACACCCAAATATGCCTTTTTCTTTCTATTTAATATGGATTCGATGAAAATTAATGACATTGTCCAAATTTCCCCTCAGAAATAGCAACCTTTCCTAAGCGGCTAACTTTTCTTAGCACATTTTTCAGTGGTCACATGTAATCATGTGATGATTGTTTATGTTATAAAGCATAAATAATAGGTACTGTAATTTGCCCATATATGAAATTATAGATTTTTTATGACACTCGCAAGTCTGCACCTCTTAAACCACCTGAGTCTCCGTCGCAATATTTTGCATGGAGTTACTTATAATAGAGTACTCTAAGATGTAAAATTTCAAACTTTAATATATATTTATCTGTCAACAAGAGATATTGAGTTCTAAAATTAGAATATTTAATTAAAAGTCATTTTTGAAAAAAGTGTGGAATGTCTCAAAGTTCTAATACATTTTACAATAAACCATTTCAACCGCCGTAATTAAAATTCACATTTTCAAGATTTTTAATACAAAACTTTGACAAAAATATTTATGCTCAAGGTATATTTTTAAAAGCAAAGCTTCATTATCAAAATTGCACCTTTTTAACATCACAACAACAGACAATTTGTCCTAAGAATTACCACAGCTGAGATAATGAAGTTAAAGTTAAACCCCCTTAAATGACATATAAAATGACCAACCTAAAGGTACAAAAATGACCACCCTCTTGAAACCCGTGTGAATAAAAAAAATGTTTTAAGCAGCAAACATATTAAATATGAACAGTTTTAAAATTGAACTGGTAACCAATTTTTTTTTTTTTTTTTTTACCACTTCATAAAGATCAACCATTATGTTTGTTTAAAAAGTGACTAAAGATTCTAAATATAATAATAATAATAATAATAATAATAATAATAATAATAATAATAATAATTTTCCCACTTTTCCAGACTGGGGGTGAGGCAAGCAGCATACTCCACAAACAGAAAAGTAGTAGAAGAAGAACCCCCTTAACATCCCCTCCATAACCTAAAGTGGGAGCTCGTTGCAAAGAAAAAAAATCCCCCCTAGGGCTTCACAGGACTGCACCTGGCCTTCACTGTGGTATCTCGTCAATGTGGGGTTCATCCCCCCCCCTGGGTCAGGCCCACAACCATATCTTCTCACAAAACCCAGTCATTCACTCCTATTACACACCTTTCTTCTCGTCTCTGCGAAACTCGCATACCTCTTCCTTAGACATTCTTTCAGTGACTCAGTCTACTTTTGCTTTGATCTCTGAGTCAGTCGATTCCCAGCACACTTATCACTACACATCCACTTAACCAACTGACTATCATCCATCCTTTCCTTATGACAAAACCATCTTAATGCACTCTCGTTTGTTCTCTCATTTATGCCTTTCTTCACACTGCACAACTCCTTAACATATTCATTCCTCCTTTTATCAATTAATATCATATGAAACAAGCCCTTAAGATTGTCCATCAAAACATTGTGCCTTAGATCTATACCACTTATTCCGTACAATATTTTAACTATAATACATTAAAACAAGTAACAACATCAACATGCCCTCATGCAAAACCCTAGCACCCTCAAGACCTAGTCTCATTGTATCCACCAAGGTTAATTGTGCTACCTACCTTCCTACCATTCACAGCTTTCCCTATACCCTCTGTAAGCAATCATTAAATATTTATTCCTTTTCATTCAACATATATCATAAATATTTAAAGTTAGATAATTGTTTCAATTGCTCATCATCCAACACGACTTCACACCATGGACTCTCCTCACTCACTACCATCAACTTGCTCTTCTTCTACACTAACTTTCAAGCTCCTCCTTTTACACACCCTGCCAAACTCCTCTAAAAGTCCTCTCAAACCCTCTTCAGATTCACCACACAAAGCAAAATCATCCACTTACAATAAGGAGGGCACCCTCCACTATCTTCCATTCTCCATCAGCAACACCTTCCAATAATAATAATAATAATAATAATAATAATAATAATAATAATAATAATAATAATAATAATAATAATAATAATAATAATAATAATAATAATAATAATACATAAAAGATTTACAATCTAAGAAAAGCAGCTTCATAAAGTTGTACGGTAATATTTATTTTTTGAATAAATTATGTTTGCATAAGGTTGCTGGTTAAAGAACATTGAATGAAAACATCGACACAGTCAAACCATACAAGGTATAAGTTTCTCATGGTTGCCAGGAAAATTTTTTTTCTATACCGGTACTTTCTTTTCCCATGTAGGGTTGTGACAGGCTTAGCAAGTCAACAACGGGCATTCTTTGCTCAAGAAACTAAAGTCTTGCCTAAGACTAGGGTTGGGAAAAAAAGTTTTTTTCAAATCGTGTTTTTTTCATGTTTTTTTCGTTTTTTTCAGTTTTTTTTGTTTTTTTTCATTATATATTTTTAAAAATATAAAGAGGCTAATATGATATTTCACTTGAATATTTTCATTTTTCAAATATAAGGATACTTGAAATTAAACAAATATTCCATTATGATTTATAAAATAGCAGAACTACCTTTCTCTTATATTTTATCAATTGTTTTCGTTTTACAATTTACAGTAGGTTGTAGCCTGCAGACTGCTGTTTGTAGGCTTCTACTTACTAATTTAACTATGGTATATTTAACAATTTGTATCAAATAATAATCTATTTTATATTTACTTTTAAATATTAATATATGTTATATTTATATAGAATGAGTCTGAATGACAAAACTCAAAAGTGACTTGCAAATGAAATAATAAAAATATTGAATAAAATATACCAAGATTGATGAATTATAGGGGAGGAAATGAATGAATGAACTAAATTGAAAATATTTGAGCATTTGGAATATCAACTTTATGATTCAACTAATCACTAGTCCGACACTCCCCCAGTCCACTACTGAGTACTGATACTTAAGAGTGCTGTGACTACTAGTCAAGCTCAATTATCAACTAGGGCTCATCAGCACGTGATCAGCCACATTTAATTATTTATATGAACTGATAAAAGTCCTAATCTGCACAGATACGATGAAAGTATCGTGTGAAGAATGACAAAGGTTGAAGTAGCAGACGAAGTGAACAGGACTCTTAACTTAAGCTGCCCTTAGCATTTCATCTCTCTCAGTTGGCAAAAATTTTCAGAATTTCCTAGTTTTAGATTATGAGCAATAAATACTAGTTTTTGCAAGTCTAGACACAAGATTATATTTCATGCGAGGCCTTTGTACCTTTTATTTCCTTAAAAAAGTACAGTCACACGACTTTTTGCATGTGGCATTTCTAAATTCTGATTAAATAATTATGATAAAAATGTTACTGAAAGCTGAAACAGAGTAAGAAAACATTAATGAAGCCATAAACAAAATATTATGAATATCAAAATTCAGAATATAAAATAAAAATATGGAAAATCCATAAAAATTTTGAACACAAACTCGAGGGCTTCCACCTTGTTGGAAATTGGAACCAAAAAATGTCCAAATTAGAGCATATTTGCTAAAAATTTATAATATAATTGTTCAAAACATGTAAATTCCACAACTTAATTGAAAAAAAGAAAAAAAAAACAAATTTTTACTTGTTTTTTTCAAGCTGTGTTTTTTTCATAAAAAAAAACAGTTTTTTTTTTTAAAAAAAACAAGCTTGTTTTTTTCCTTTCCCAACCCTACCTAAGACCTCTAATGATTTTGGAGGTACTTCATCTGAGATAGCCTATTTGACAGGTGCGCATGATTACAGGAATTTGTGAGAACATTAGAAGTATAGAGACAGCAAGAAGCCACATGTGACTATCGAGACTGTCATAGAAAGAAGGTATAAATTGAACAAAGTTTAAATAATTTAAGCAACTGATCGTAATAGATATAACTTTATATAAGTTTGCTTACAGTTTATACTAGGATAAAAAGATAGTACATTTTATTAAAAATTTTTAAATAATAATAATAATAATAATAATAATAATAATAATAATAATAATAATAATAATAATAATAATAATAATAATAATAATACCTGTATTTCTTGTAATGTTGACTGTTGTTCTAACTGAGTATCAAATGTTTCCTCATCTTCAGTATTTTCTAAAAGTTCAACCTTAATTTCTGTTTCACTTTTGATATCCATAATTATTAAAGAAAATATATTTTTCAATTCGAAACGTCTTAAAAAGACAAATAAAATAATTTTTGATAACTAGATAAAAAATTTAAAAATTATGTCGGAATTTACTCTTTATTAGGTAACATTAAAATGTATTCTTAAAGTTATATTTAAAGTCCTTTTAAAAAATGCTATTAAAAAAAAGATTTTAAAAATTCAGTATATATATATATATATATATATATAATATATATATATAATATATATAATATATATATATATATATATATATATATATATATATATATATATATATATATATATATTAAAAAAATACTTTCAAAATAATGGGTGTAATAATAAAAATTCCTTACTCATATATATTTAAGATTCATTATCTCATTAATCAGCATCTAGACACTATAATAATCGAACCAATATTTGTTGCCGCACAGTTATGCTTCTTTATCTCATAATAGTCATACTGTTCAAACTAATATTAATTTTTAAATGTTAGTGACACAAAACAAAAGTTTGT
>JABUQX010045074.1:40000-50000 GCA_015478945.1 Trachelipus rathkii | reverse complement strand
AGTTTTATCTAATAAAGAACTAAACTAACAGCAATTGTTTATCATATTTACAGTAATCTACCCAGCCGGTCGGTTTTCCAACATACCACTCGTGCCATACTTATATATATATCGCTTAAACAAACCGACTACTCATATCCATCGTGTTATATATCTCTTTACACATTGAATCGCTATACAAAAATCGTAAACATACTTTTTCATTTATTTGTCTCGTTTTACGCCTTATTATGTCCTTTCTTACACATCCAAACTAAACAACTCTCTCTCATAATGTTCCAAAATTTTCATAGTTATGTTTCATTTCTTTATTTTATATACTTCATTCATTCTTTACTCACACCTATATTGTCATTAGTCACATAAAGGTTATTGTGCCTCAATAGCTGATAAACACATTTGAATATCTGCCGGGTAGACCCTCTATATACTTATCTTTATTAAGGTGGTCTCAGAACCAGTTAATTGCTCACCTATAATTACTTATAACAAGTAATCACAGGTGATACTCTATTAATTTCCGTATCATAGTATGACCATAAGATAGTGGCAGTCTAGAATAGGACGTAGTTCTCCTTTTACAAATTTTGGCGCGAGTGTCACATAATGATTTAATCTGCTAAGGGCAAACACCAGCCACACTTACCCTATTACCTGAGTTAATCTGCACTCTACTTTTCCCCTACTAACCTACTTCTGGTCATACCATGCGGCGTCTACCTTTTACTCATACATAAAAATAAGTGTCATAATCATCTAAAATATTTAATACTCAGACATCATTGTTCCATACTGCTCACATACCTAAACTAAAAACTTTCAGCACTATAGGAGAATTACCTCAAATAATATATTATTACTATAATTCTACCTATATATACAACCAAATAACCTTCACTCTATTCTGTCGTTTATCTTTTCAAATACACCTCATTCGCTTTTTATTAACAACTAGTTATATTCTAGCCATATCTTCTCCATATCCAGATCCCTTATACTCAACTCTTTTTACAGATTCGCTACATATAACGAAAACCCACAATATCATTTACTCAGCATTAATAATTTTTTAGGTTAGGTGCACCCTCCACTATTATTGATTTATTCTTCCATTCCTCCATTCATGTCTATTATACACCGATTTCCTTCACGTTTTGTTTCGCACACCTTTCGTTCGTGTCATAATAACCCTCCATCCATAATACAATTGATAAATATACCAAAGGAGACCATAAATATACAAATTTAGTGGTTGGAGGTCAAGCCCCTTGCCGCATCTGCACTATTTTGGCCACGCTATTAATTCCCGATAAAAGCGACCAATTTATGTACATCTATTTGACAATTTTTGGGCCATATTACGTCTTACACACGGCTTCACAATATTCAGTCATGAGTCATTTGATCTTTTGATTGACCATTTCTAGAAGCACTTATCTCTTTACTAACATCTTTTATAGCTTTACTTTCTCTTTCCTATCGCAATTACAATTCATCAATGCCATGAGAGCTTTCCTCTATATTAATTTCTATCCAATACGCCCCTGTTGACAAATTTCACATAAACCTAGATCCTATATATTTATTTCTCTTCTCTTCAATTCTCATTTATTCTCTAATTCATTTGCTTCAATGTAATAAGATTTTTAATTCTCAATACACTATTATCCTTATCATTACACTAATACTACCTTAAAACGCAACTATTGGTTACTTTCAACATATTCAGTCTGTCAGTTCACATTCCAGGTTCGCATACTTGCTTTTCGAATACCAAAATACACTATTAGCGATATTATTCTTTCCCCCCAACATTAGCACAATACGGTGAGAGATTTATCCACATATGGTCACGGATCTATTTTCTACAGTTCTACACTTGTTATCTCACCCCTCTCTCAGCCGCGGTGATCACGCTTCAATGCCACCCTAGCGAGGTCGACTCTTATGTGAAAGTTCTCGCCTTATATATATGGCCTCATCGCGGTAGTGAGAGCATTCATACATGCCTAATTCCATTGCACTCTCTAACTCACCCTCCATTAAAAGTACAGCTTATTTAAGAAAGTACAACTTCCAAATGAAATCTCTCTCTCTTTATATACGGTAGACGGTATCTCACGTGTTCTCAGCACTATCTTCCTTCGCGTCCTTATCACGTTCTATAGATCATTTCACCAGTAAATTTTTTTTTTTCATTATATTCCTTTGCAGATTATATACTTCATGTTCACTTTACAACTTTTTTTCACTTAACTTACCCATTTCCCTCCTCTTTTTTTGTTCTAATTTATAGACTACTCATCTTCCCAAAATATCACCCTATTGCCTTCTTTATATGCATGAACCATCTAGGGAGAGGATCGCAGCATTCAGCACGGTAATCCCACTCACTAAGCGGCTCTAGCTTCTGACCGCGTGGCGAGGTACTACCATTACATAAGCATCGGCCTTTGCGTGCATTATTTTGGCGTCGTGTCGTGCGACCAGTAAGAGGTGGGATTATTATGACACTATATTAGGAGTGGAATTGGGTCGAACACTCTTTATGATTTTTCGATAATGTGTTTGGATCTCTCCCACGCCTTTTCCTTTGTTCCATCTCACATCTCCAGTTCTATATCATTCAGTTACAATTATAAAAAACATATCCTCTATTATATCACATTATTATTCTGAGACAGGTACTACCTGATCAAGTTATTCACACACACTAATTCTTTCATCCTTTCGTGCTTCCAATTGATCCAAGAAGAGCTTCCTTATCTACATCACTTGTAGACTTTGTGCGCGATTCAATCCTCTCTTCGGCAGGGGATTACCATTTCGGGTATCCTGATATCATCACAACGCAAGATCTGAGAGAGAGACACAAATTTGATTCTTTTCTCTTACGTAATGCACATCATTCATTCATTCCGCATTATTCTTTATTCTTTTCATCACCTTATCGCAGTTAATGTCCAATGTGGAAATGCTTCTCTCTTTTTTTTTGATACATCGGGTGCACTACACATTATGAGCTGCGGCACTGACCGAGAGTGCCATGCCACTTTTATCTCGGCGCTAGCGCGAGAGTGTCACGTCATTTTATCGCGACGCTATTGACCGTGCTTTCTATAACTCACCACTCACAGTTGTTTTAGCATTCCCTCATAACTTCCTACTTTAGCAACATCTGCGCACGGGAGTGAGGCATAGGCTGTTAAATAGCGATGCTTTTGCTATTGTGTGACTACTTTATTATTATGACTTCTTTCAATAGTTTGCTTCCAGAGTTTTTATTCAGAAATTTTCAACTTTGTTCACATTTCAATTATACTGATTTACTTTGCGAGCATGTTTTACAATACTTATCTTATATCTTATATACCGTTATTTTGGATTTCACTACTTTTTTTAAATCAAACCACGCGAGACACGTGTCTATCTCGTTTCCTTTTCCAGTATTCAACCACTTGGGTCAAGTCTACTTTTTTCTGGCTGGCATACCCCAAGTCCTCTGTGGGCAGCTAACGCTTATTAATTCATTTACCAATAGACAACAATATTCTTAGGTGTTGAGGAATTGTTCTCCTCTACCGAAATATATAGATCCCAATATTTTCTCGTAAAGGGTAGAACCCCTCAGAAGTGATTTTCATCTTCACACATACTTAGCAACCTATCTTCCCTTCTATGCTTTTCACTGTGGCCATTCTTCAGCCATTAGAGGGCAAAATACAAATGTATGGCATATCTTTCGAGCTTTCGATATAACTCTCCAGTCTTTTTGCATCGAGGATGGTATGTATATCCAGTATGTTGGCTGAGAGACTTAATGGAGTGTATCTTCATCTTGTTTTCTTCCTAAAATAAAAAGAGGTTATATATCTTTACTTCTACCATATATAAATCCATTGGTTCAATTGGGTGTTTGAGCGATTACCTGGACACCTCAGTCTCTTCGGTCCTCACGAGTAGAATTTCATCACCCGCGTGCCTGGAGGAGTCCTGGGATATCTTCATCTATTTCGTTTTCCTGATTATCTCCTGCTCCAAACCAAGACCTTGTTATAATTTTCATTCGCTAGGCTGGTGTGTGGGATATTAGGGATTGGGGCTTTTTCCTACCGCCAGTGGCTTCCTTGGTTTACCTCCCTGCCATACTTCTCTTTTTGTGTCTTCATGATCATATATATATAGTCGATATATCATACATATTTGGAAGTACTAACCTCATATTTACGTTCATTCATATGTGATATAGCACCCCAGCAGAATGTAATGTGACCCCGGTAGAGATCCCAACCATCCTGCTATGAATTATATATATATCTATAGCTTATTGTAGGTAGTAGTATATATGTACTAGTCCTTCTATAACTATATATATTATATATATATACTATCCCTGTGCTTATGTGTTATGTAGGATTGGATTGGTATACTATATAATATATGTAATATATATAAATGTTTTTTAATCCTATATATCTATATTTCTCCTCCTTACCTATTGGGAGTATTCTTGATATATATGTTGATATAGCCTTTATATTCCGTTATATATTTTTACTCATTATCAGTACCTATTTATCTCTACTCTCCTTATCTTATATACTAGGATTGTATACCCTATTACTGCCTTTATGCTATCGCTCTCGGTACACACATACGGTTTGGTGAGGTCAGGGTATGACGTTTAGTGCACTCACCTACCTAACTATTCAGGCGGATATGGTTAGGTCATATGGCAATGGCTACATTCATTATGGCGTATATCAATATATAACTAAGTATGGATGACACACGCGGAGTAATATAATATATAGGTATGTTTTATGCGGATCTAAGTATATGTTTGGCTTCGTACTGTTACTGCCTATCACGAGTTATACTTCACTTTTCCTTCTCACTATATAGATATCGTACGATAATATAAATAATACTTTAATATCACCACTATAATACATTATTAGTAGCAGTGCTATCCTTACTACTCTAATACCTCAACGTGGGGCGTGCTAATCATATATATTTATGACCTCGGTATACGGTACACTCACCTTATTATTATATATATTACGCTCACTCTCTCATAATATTGAATGAGAGGAAGGTAATATATAAGTCATGTATAGGGCTGTTCTTCTCCCGCATATTGTAGTATTTATGTCTACCCCTATTTAGTGCATATATCCTCCTCTACTCTCACTTACTATTTATATACTTATTATGTATTTAGTAGTACATTTTACGATTAGTGTACCGTTAGGCTTTTTCCACGCCAGTATGAGAACTCGATGTATGCTCTACGCGCTCTTATATACTATATATATATATATATATTTCTTATCTAAATTTCCCATTATCGTTGTGGTTTTTTTTCTCTTTTTGGCTAGTAGTAGTAGACAGCTATATTTTTTTGCGGTGGGGTGGGCATTGATCTTCTAGCTTTTTGCACGCAGTATGGTTATAGGGATCAGCTTATAATATATATATTGTAGTTATAATATATGTATGTGAGGGAGGGGTGAGGTTATAATAACTAATTCACGTCGAGTATAGTATAGTACCTTTTTATGAGGGTTTTACCTTATATATACATTTCCTTCTTACTTATTTACTATATGTAATACCTTACTGTTTTATCGGTTATTAATGGTTATTCCCACTTTACTAGAGTCATATCCCACTAGTATGTTGGTTTTAGTATTTAAGTTACTTTCATTAACCTATTTTTTGTCTTAACTAGGTCCAGGCTATAGACCATAGTAGTTTTTTATTTATATTTTAATACTTACTATAGCTAGTAACAATCTTTTCCTATATCCATAATTATATTTTATTCTTCTTATTTTCACTGTATAGTTCTTTAATTATTTATTATATCATACTCACTCCTTATATAACTCGTTATGATATACCTCTTTACTGGTCATCAGTATTAATTTTAGTCAAATTTAGCCGCTAGAAACGCGGTTATTTGGTCTACTGTAATGGCTATTTGATTTTATTAAAAATCTTAATTACGTGAGCATACAACATGCTTGTTTTCGAGGCATTTTAAACTAAAAAAAAAAAACACACTTTATTTGAATATATTTCTATTATAAAACAATGTTTTTTTAAAAAAAAACAAATTAAAAAAACCGTTTTTTTCACAACCCTAAGTATCGACATTGACAATCGAATTCTACAGCTTGAAAATATGGTATGCATTCAACTAATTGTAATGATTCGAATGCGATATTTGTTATTTGCTAATGATTGGATGATGCTAAGAATAATTTTTTATTTACCTCGATAGGATTATTTTTTGTCTGTAGTGCTACTTCTGTCAACGAAACTGGTCGGGCACTTCAGACATACTTTCCTTCCTAGCGTGATGGTTCTTGCAAGCGAAGTTAGCTGCAGGAATTCCACTGTCTTTGCCAAGAAACTTTCCAATCACCACGCGATCTACCCACTGGCTCGGAAAGAGCGAGAGCAGGTTTAAGAGGGACCTGAGAAGAAGAAGACCTTGGTTGCGACGATGCCTGCGTGGCAGGTTGCAAAGCAGAGGAAGAGCAAGAAGGAGCCGGAGCTGGTATTCGACTGCCTGTACGTGTGCGAGGACGACGAGCAGATGTCGGAGCCAATGCCTGAGTCTGCGCGGTGGCCAGCACTGGTGGAGCTGCGGAATGAGCCGAAGTCGGAATGCATGCAGGGAGCTGTATAGGAAACGTAACCGAGGGCCATTCCTTGGTCTGAACAGGTACCTGAACAGAAGTCGGAGGTGAAGGTGGAGGTGGAGGTGGTTAAGAAGGAAGTGTGGATGAGGGTCGAGAAAGTGGTGTTGCGCAGGAAGGTTGAGGAAGATGAACCAAAACAGTGTGGAAACTTATGCAGAGTCCTGAGTGTCAGGATGGTCAGCCTCAAAATAAGGGGGCTTGAGACGGTCGATAGAAACTACCTCAGCGCACGATGGACGTTGAAAAGTGAAAATCTTCTCCTTTTTAAGCACCACCGGAAAAGGACCGTCGTAATTAGTTGGAGAGAGGTGCGGTTTGAATCATGCTTCACAAAAACATGAGTGCATGATGAAAGAACTTTCGGGACGAAAGAGTACACGTTTTGCTGGAGTGAAGATGTTGCTCTCCACGACTCGACTCAGCGTCTCAAGCGGGTGAGATAGGAAAGAGGATCTACGAAAGAAGCAGGGGAAGACTGTGAAAAGAATTCTCCAGGCAATCGAAGAGTAGAACCATAAACGAGTTCTGTAGCAGAGCACTGAATGTTTTCATGAGTTGCCGTGTGGTTGCCTAGCATAACTAACGGAAGAGCTTCAGTCTAACGCTTTGATTGAGGCTGGGCTGCTGACGATGAAAACGCTCTTTGATCCCATTACTTATTGGATGAAATCTGGTGGTGCGAATCCTCTCTGAGCCAAGGAGACGCATCAAATCTCTCCAAAGGAAGAATTCATAAGTCCACCCCTGATCCGAGGTGACGTTGAACGGGACACAGAAACGCGAAACCCAGTGAGCCATGAAAGCTTTGGCAATGGATTCCACTCTAACCACAGAGAGAGGAATAGCTTCGGTCCAACATGTGAAACGGTCGATACAAGTGAAGATGTACCGATGACCGTCAGAAGGAGGAAAGGACTGACGATGTCAATATGTACGTTCACCAGCTGGCAAGTATGTGCCTAGAGGTGCCCTGGTGTGCCTCTGTACCTTAGAACGCTGACAAGAAAGACAATCACGAGTCTACTTTTTTCACATCAATATTAACATTGGGCCATACAAGAAGCGAGCGGTAAATGGCTTTTGTGTATTACACTATACCTGGGTGAGAAAGTGAATGGAGGTTGAGGAAGACCTGTTTGTGAAAAGAATTTGTTACGAAGGGGCGTGGATGCTCCGGTAGACATATCGCAAAGTAAAAAAAAAAAGCTTCTTTCAGTGCCAGGGAGCGAGATCCACTGGAGCTGGAGAAAAGAATCCGTCGGAAGAAATGGGTCTTCAGATGCCTGACACAGCCCGCCATGTCTTCGTAATCGATAGTTGGTAGAGCAAAAACAGAGTAGATTTCGATGCGTGAAGGGCGAGTGTCGTTCATGTCGGGATGCCATCGCAAAGATGATCGGATTGTGGTCGGTTAGAATGTGAAATTTGCGAACTTCCAGGAAGTACCGGAAGTGTTGAACTGCAAGGTAAATTGCCATAAATTCCCTACCGAATGTGCTATAGCGAGTTTCAGCAGGCTACAATTTACGTGAAAAGAATACAAACGATGCCCATGAACTATTCAGGTGATGCTGCAGGACACCTCCAATGGCGAAATCGGGGGCATTAACCTGAAGTCGGGTGGGTGCAGAGTTCTGTGGATGGACTAGGAGATTGGTGGCGGCTAGGGCCTTCTTGGCAGAGTCGAAGGCTGAGAGGACTTCATACGTTCACTCAACCTTTGCAGAGGCACTTCTCTTCTCCAGGCGAAGAAGTGATGCTGCAGACTGTAGAAAACGATGGGAAAAGGTTACCATCCTCAAAAACTGCCGAAGATGTTTTTGGGTGTCCGGCACGGGAAATGCAAGGATAGCAGCTACACGGTCTCCCAGAGGACAGACGCTATCAGCAGAGACCATATGGCCAAGGAAGGTGAAGGTAGGAACGACGAGAAAACATTTCTCCGTGTTGACACGAATATCAAATTCAGTCCACATTGAGAAAACGGCGCAAAAGTGCTCCGTACGTTCTTCAGGAGACTAACTTGCGATTTGCTATGTGGAGGTCATCGAGGTAGGCCAAACAGAAAGGATGGCCACGGATAACCGTGTCGTTAAACCTCTTTAATGTCTGAACTGCATTCCTGACTCCAAATGGCATCCTGAGAAACTCGAAGAAGCCAAAAGGAGTGATGACTATCGTCTTAGGAATGTTCTCAGGCGCTAATGGGATATGATAATATGCTCTCACCAGATCAACCTTCGAAATGAAAGTGTAATCTAAAGATTGGATGTGTGGAACCGGATAGTGGTTCTGTGCTGTGCAAGCATTGAGAGCTTTAAAATCTCCACATGGTCTCCAGTCACCTGCGGTGCTTTTATTGACCATATGTAAGGTAGAGGACCAGCTGCTCTTCGAAAAATGCACGATCCCTAAATCTAGCATATGTTCGAATTCAGTTTTCGTTGCCTTAATTTTGTCCGGGGCAAAACGTAGAGCACGGGTAAAAAGAGGTGAATCCGTGGTCTCTATGCTGTAGAGAACAGAATGCTTTGTAGGGGAGGTGGAAGAGCAGAGGTGGAGAAGTGACGGAAATTTCTTATGCAGGAGATTGGACAGAGGAGGAGTGGTTGGAGGCGCAACCACGGAGATGTTTCCGAGCGCAGAAGGAGAGAGAGATCCAGAAGAAGTAAGATTGATAGTACCGTCCACCAAGCACTTATTCCCTAGATGACCAAGAGTTGGAATTGAGAGTGGAAGCCTTCCCCAGAATCACTCTCCGAAGGGAGAGATCTAGTGAGCATAAACGTTTCCAATAAATGGCTATATTAGAGATATTAGCCGCGTGAAAGTTTGCGGTGGAGGAGGGGTGCGGCGATGTTGGTGTTATGGTCCCTTGGGAGAAGGGAGACCTCAGTATCAGTATTGACCAAAAAAAGCGCTTGGTGGCAGAATAGCATACCTTCCTGCAGTAGGGGGATAAGATGTAGCATGAGAAGGTGTAGGGGCGAGACAGCAGATACCTGAGGTGAGGGAAGTTTCAGCATTCTTTCTGCTTTCTCCGCTACAACATTGAGGGGCAGTACTAGTTCCACGGAGGTCAAGATCTCCTGAGCCCACATTGGCATCTTCTGCAAGGAAACATGACGAACCAACGTCTCCTCCCTTGCAGAAGGTTTGTCCCCTAACACAGCCAGCATAGATACCAGCAACTCTGAAGGTGTCCTGTCTCCCAAAGATTCTCCTCTTAGGAGCTGCTCCAGCTTGGCCTCATGAGAAGGTGAAAAACGGGCTATAAACAACTC
>JABUQX010045074.1:27500-35000 GCA_015478945.1 Trachelipus rathkii | reverse complement strand
ATATACTGCTATATATATATATATATATATATATATATATATATATATATACTATATATATACATATATATATATATATATATATATATATATATATATATATATATATATATACTGCTATATGCTATATATATATATATATATATATATATATATGAGAGTATGCTGTTACCTGTGTTAATTAATGTCTTAATGTATTGTGGTGAGACTATGGTTTGGAATAGGGTATAGATCTAAAGTAAAATGGGTTCAGATGGACAACAATCTTAGGGACGTGTTAGGTGTGAGGAGAAGAATTGATAAAATGAGAAATGAACGTATTAGAGAATGTGTGGTGTGGGATAAATTAGAGAATAAATGAAAGTACGTTGAGAAGATTTCGGTCATGCTGAAAGGATGGATGATAGTCAGGATTGATTAAGCGGGTGCATAGAGGTGAGTGTGTTGGGAATCAAAACGGCTGGGAGACAAAGGAAAAAAGTGGATTGAGTCAGTAAAGAAATGCCTGGAGGAGAAGAATGTGAGGTTTGGCAGAGGCGAAGAAAGGTGCATAATAGTGGTGAATGGCAGGGTTTGGTGAGGGGTATTGATGGCGGCTCAGGGCCAAGGGATGAACCTAACATTGACGAGATGCCATAGCGAGGTTCATCGCTGTCCCGTGAAGCTCTTAAGGTAGTTTTCTGAATGCGACGAGTTCTCACTAAAAAGTATAAAGGGCGGTAAGGCTGGGCTTTCTTTTTCGACTTTCGTCATATTCTTCTACTTCTTTTCTGTTACTGAGTGCATGCTTCGCACTAACCCCCAGTCTTAGGAGAAGGTGTTGATGATGATGATGATGATGATGATGATGATGATGATGATGATGATGATGATGATGATGATGATGATGACGATGTTAATATATATATATATATATATATATATATATATATATATATATACTGCTATATATATATATATATATATATATATATATACTTATATATATATACTATATATATATATATATACTATATATATACTATATATATATATATATATATATATATATATATACTATATATATATATATATATATATATATATATATATATATATAGCATTAACAAAAAAAAATTCGGTGTTTTAGATTAAAGAATATATATATATATATATATTATATATATATATATATATATATATATATATAACTATATACTATACTATATACTATATATATATATATATATACATATTACTTCATATAAAGAATAAAATAATGAAACATTAATAATAATAATTTGAAAATAAAAAGATAATTTTATTCATATAAAAATTCTTAATTTTGATCTCTTAACAGCAAAATGATTGATAACTTCCTTCGTTTTTGTGACTATGATGAACACTCATTAAAACCAGTTCTGCTAGATTTTCTTCTCATGTAGAATTAAAAATGCTTTGAGCCTTTTTAGAGTAGTGAAATATTGTTTTGGATTTCACATTTTAGGTGAGGTAAATGCTAAAATCCTTAACAATCTAAATATGACTACACATATCAAATTTATTTCCAAAATTAGCAAAATTTTGGATAGATGTCGATGGAATAAGTAACTTTATAAAGATTAGTAAGTATGGATCTTTGATTCGCGAATTTGCTCTCTAACTGGTTTGAAAAATCATCAAGAATATAAATTGTAATTGCCCTATATCTTTTCATTTCAAATTGATTCTCACAAGAGGCATTACCACAATTTCTTCATTATCAGAAAGCAGAAGTTCTGTTGCAACTTCCAAAATGTTTGAAAATGTTTCGTTGATGTTTGCCTGAAAACCCTTCTAAACAAACATCACATTTCAATATGATTAAGAGCAGTACTGTCACTAATTATGAAGAATACAATGTAATACATAATGAAAGAGAAGTGTTTAAGAATAAAGTTAAAGACATAAATAAACTAAACTTATAGCAAATTTGCTTTGCTTAAAAGACTTGAAAAGATCTAAATTTTTTATAAAAGTAATATCTTGATCCATTGAAGCTCTTCTTAAGCTTCAACAATGCTTCTTTAAAAATTTCATTAGATCGTAACAATTCATCAGAAATTTTCCACCTACCGCCCCCTTGTATCGCCCATTCATCCCAACCAAGCTTTTTGTCCACATTTGTGTCTGGAAAATCTTTTCTTTTTTTTTCTTTTAAAAATATAGTAGCCGGCCTTGGCAATCTAAAATATAGCATATAGTTGCATTCGATGTGCCATAAGGTTTTTAATGAGTTGTACTTCCCATGAATGTGAACAGTGATGAACATCTAACGCCGCTGGATATTTTCGACGGCTTAAACACCTCTAAAAACATTTCTTCATTGCTTTTACACCATCATATCCTTTGTTCAATCAGAAAGTTAATATTTATATCAAAGTTCGTAGTACTACCTCAGATAGAGATAAGGAAACAAAGAACCAGTTAGAGGCAACATGGACCTATCGAGACTGTCCCAGTCAGCTAAATATTTATCAAATACATGCCCATGCGACAAACACAACCTACACCACACCCCTAAGGCCTGTCAATTTCCTAGACAAAGGTCAATATAATATATACGCTAACTACTACCAAAAGTAAAATCTTTTAGCTTAGGTTCATGCTAACCAATACAAACTTTAATAAGTTTATTGTGATACTGGTAACTAATAACATGCGGTTTACTTTAATAACTAACAAAAAACCCGCCACTTTGGCTCTACGTCAGAGTATACTATATGATGCACAAACAATCCATATACCAATCCAATCCTTTTTTTAATGTTGCAAGTGAGTCACCTTTCAACACTCCTGCGGGAAACCATTTAAAAAATTTTAAACACTATTACAGAATGAATCGAGGTTACACGTCTTCCTATTTATTATTGTGTCCCCTAGAAAAAACTGTCCGTGGTAAAAATATTTTATAGACTTGTATCATGTTCCCTATACTGGGGAGAATTTGAAGGGACAAAAATATGGCATATGCAGGACGATCTGGCCTGTTGGGCAGAGAGAGGAGGCGGTCGAGAGGTGAAGAAGGGTGGAGTTGTTTACGGAGGGGAGTTGGAAGAAACGGGGATGAGGAATGTGAACATACAAAGACAGAGATATTAACAGTAACCGGAGAAGGAGGAGGGGATGAGAATTGGTGAGAGAGGAGGGGGTGAAGGCGGTAAATACCTGCAATTATCTCGGAGGTTGTTTTTAACAGAAAGGGAGGAAGTGGAGAAGAGATTACGCGAAGAATGGAAAAGTATGGATCAGTTATGAAAGCCGGTATACCCATGATGAAAGATAGAAACATCGGAATAGAGGCTAAAAAGTTATTTTTAACAGCATACTGACTCCCGCTGCTGTACGGACCGGAAACATGGACAACAACGAGGAAGAGATGAGTAGAATACAAGCGGCGGAAATGAGGATATTAAGAACTATGATTGGAAAAAGTAAGAGAGACAGAATAAGAAATATAGAAATGAAGTTATTAGAGAAGATTTAGGTGTGAAGAAGATGACACTGAAAGATGGATGTGGGAGATTGAGATGGTGGGGGACATATGGAGAGGATGGAGCAGGAGGGAATGCCGGAAAGAAGATGGGAATGGACACCAGAGGGCGCAGAAGACCAAGGGGAAGGCCGAAGAAGAGATGGACCGAATCGGTGGAGGACTCTCTGGAAGATGTCAGCTACCAAATATGAAAGCGCTGAAGAGAAGAGGAATAGTGCAGGAGAGGAACGTCTGGAGAAAGATGCTTGTGCGCTGACAGGATGAAGAATCCTTCCTGGGAGAGGAAAGAAAGAAAGAGGAATATATATATATATGTATATATATATATATATATATATATATATATATATATATATATATATATATTCTTCTTTATATATATATATATATATATATATATATATATATACCTTAATATATATATATATATATATATATATATATATTTATATATATATGGAACAACAACCACTTCAACTAAGAAGAGAAACTACTTAACTACCAAAATATGTTTCCTCATTTCTATTAATAAAACATATACTCTAATTTGTTTTTGATTAACTATTATTTTTATTATTATTGAAGTATAGGTAATAGAAGTTCAAAATTTTTATTAAAACAAGTTTTTAGGGAAAGGGTCTACGGATTATATATATATATATATATATATATATATATATATATACTATATATATATATATATATATATATATACTAACTACTACTCTATATATATATATATATATATATATATATAAACATACTACATTACTTAGTTACATGAACTTACATCTATTGTCTACTCATTGAATGATTAGTTCTTGAAAATAGAATAGCATCTGCCAAGTTCTCCTTCATTTTTCTCTTTGGTCTGATTTTATAATGCGAGCAGAAAAAGCAGTTACACGCTAACTTGCGTTTGAGGTAGCAGTAACAGCAAATTCAGCTTCTTGTGCAATGTCTTGATACTCTTCGAAGATACATAAAATTTTTCAACTTCTTTCAGTGCAGCAAAGAAATTTTTTTTAAAAGTTATGGAATATTGTGTACCAAGGATTAGGAAGGACCTTGACCTTTTTCTTGAGCCAATCGACGCTTTGAACAAACCCTTCGAAAACTAAAAAGCTTTTCATACTAATCTTCTGAACTTTCTGAAGAATGACTTGAGAGGTATTGCTGAGGAGACAGTTGTAGTTTCATCACTTACAATATTTTAGATGTATTCTTTTCTTCTTGAACTTCCTGCAACCCTTTAATACAAATGGCCACATAGCAAAGTGCAGATTTAGCTTTTTGTTGTTGTTCTTCAGTTAAGCTTACCCTGTAGATTGGATCAATATAAATAACAGCTAGTATAATATCATTGTCAATGAGAGAAATTTCTCCTCGTACCATGGAGTCTTTTATTCCTTCAGTATCTTAAATATAGATGGTATAAGGTTGAAGGTTGAATTTATTAGAATATAATCCAAATTAAAACATAAGGTGCTGGTTAAAAATCTTCGAAGTTTGCAATTGCATTTTGTGATGTGGAAGTCAAAAGTCAGCAAACTTACATGAAGTGATTGAAGTCATTCACAGAGTCACAATTTATAACTTTGTCAGTTTAAAATTTTCCGACTCCAACTCTATCTTGAAAGTTACCGACTCTGACTCCGACTCCGACTCCGACCTCTTGAAAATTACCGACTCCGACTCCGACTCCGACTCCACCCTCTTCAAAATTACCGACTCCGACTCCGACTCCGACTCCACCCTCTTCAAAACTACCGACTCCCCGACTCCGCGACTCCGACTCCGACTCCGACTGCGCAACCCTGGTATGGAGCCCACCATTCTATGACATGGATCCCCTTGAGCACAGTAATCCTCAGCAGAATTATTTGAACCCAAAATTATTTGAACGATCAAATTTTTTTGATGACCAGTAATCACTTAATTTTTAATTTATAAGATTAATAAAAATTAAAGAAAATTAAGAGTAAATATTAATAAAAAGGAAGAAAATATATTTGTTCTTGGTGAAGATCACTTAGGTTTAATGGCTGTAGAAATCAGAAAAGGAGAATCTTTAGCGATCGCATTGCTACCAAAGTGAAATAAATACTGAATTTCTGATTGGAAAAAGATATGATCGTGCTGAACAGAAGCATGAATAGTTTTAGAGGGCATTTTATGTCCATTGTTATTCCCATTTATGTGGAGTACAAACAAATTAAAAACTTTATTGGCACATTGAAAACAGCTGATCACCATTTTAGTTTTTCATATCGGACAATTTTTTTTTTCTTCTTTTCTTCACAGGTAACTAAAAGCCACGGGCAGATCACTTTTCAAGGGGCATAATAATAAAATAAAACAATAATAATAATAATAATAATAATAATAATAATAATAATAATAATAATAATAATAATAATAATAATAATAATAATAATAATAATAATAATAATAATAATAATAATAATAATAATAATAATAATAATAATAATAATAATAATAATAATAATAATTATAATAATAATAAAAATAATAATAATAATAATAATAATAATAATAATAATAATAATAATAATAATAAAACTCAAACAATCTCAAACCAATCACAAACCTCTTAAATGGCTGCAGATGGAGAACTTGAAGAGAGGGAGATTAAATACAACAAGAGAAACAGATGAAATCAGAAAGATCCACAGAAGAGAAGTGATTGGAAAGAAGGAGGCACTAAAACCAACAAGCCTGGAGTTCACAATATTCACTCGGAATTCACGAGAAAAAGGGCACACCTTGTCATACGAGGGCGACGCAATGGTGGCGGAACGCGAGAAGCCTATTCCCTCGATCACCTGTCGTATAGTAAAGATATAAAACACCAACGTTACGTCGTAGAGATAGAGGGTCAAGGAAGTTAGACAGTAGGGAATAGTTTATTAAAATTTTAGCCTTAGACTCAATCCTACCAATAGAAACGTGGAACCGCAACTCCCCGAAATGTGGTAACAGTAGTCCATACAAGGGCGGATAAGATTCTTATATCAGTGGAGTAACTGTTCGGAAGAAAAAAAATTCCTGCAGCCTGAACAAAACTCCCAGCTTTTTTGAAGCCACCTTATCAACCGTTGTGATGTGAAGTTTCCAAGATAGTTTATTGTTTATGCTCAGACCAAGAATGTTTATGTTGTCCACAGGTGAGACGGGAGAGCTGTCGAAAAAGATAGGAAAGTTGGGAGGTGTTTTTGAGAGGGAGATGTGAAGAAGTTGAATTTTTAAAGATTTGAATTTCATAAGGTTGAAGTGATCCCACCGGAAAATCCCATCTAGACAGGCAAGGATTGAATCTGAAGGCTAAAGTCGAGAAGCAACTCTTGAAGCGAAAGAGGGAGCAGATTTGAAATTAGTAGAAGAATGGAGAGATGAGTCATCGGCATAAGAATGAACAGATTTAAATGTGCAGCTGAGAACATCGTTAATGAAAAGTAAGAATAAAGTTGAGGACAAAACAGAACCTTGGAACACCACAGTTAACAGGAAAGGAAGAAGTTCCTCCATCAACAAGTGCCGATAAGGAAAGATCTAAGAGAAAACTAGACAAAAGTGAGCAACGAGAAAAAGGAAATAGGAAGGAAAGAAGCTTAGAGAGTAGTAACGCATGCCATATCCGGTCAAATTCTTTATATATATCAAGCGCCACCACACATGACTCCCCATAGTCCCAAAGGGCAGAACACCATAAATCAGTGGGATAGGAAAGAATGTCACCAATTGACCTTGAACGTCGAAAACCATACTGGTTATCTGAAAGGAGGGAATGAGATTCCAGATGACCCAGGAAATAAGAGTTGAAGAGAGTTTGAAAGGTTTTTGATATAATATAATTAAGAGCTATAGGATGATAGTTAGAAGGATTAGAGAGATCGGTTGAACATATGCGTACTTCCAGCATCGAGGAAAAGTGTTATAATTAAGGCAAAGGGAGTAGAGTCGAG
>JABUQX010045074.1:17500-25000 GCA_015478945.1 Trachelipus rathkii | reverse complement strand
AGCTTATGTATCGTTGAAATTTATTTCTTGAAGTGTTGCAAATATTATATTGTGTCAATAAATATAAAACGTTTATCAGTTTAATATTTATTTTTTTTAACATATGGTTAATTGTCAAAATCACAGTTTTTGTTTATTAAAAAGATTTATTTAAATCACTAATAGGCAACTCTTTGCATTGTAGTAACAGCTGTTTTTATATGTCAGCTGGTCTTGCAGTATCTTGTGCACACTTAAAAATCGACATCTTTTGTAAATGTCAAATTCATTTAATTTTCAAGTAAAGATTTAATATCTCATATCAAATCGATCAGTCTGTATATTTTTGTTAATATAATTTTTGTATTTATATCCATTCTTGAACATAAATATTTATGTATATTTTATAGATACATATTTATGGTCGAGGATCTATATAAATTTAATGGTAAAGAATAAATATATATATATATATATATATATATATATATATATATATATATATATATATATAATATATATATTTTTATATATATAAATATATATATATATATATATTATATATATATATATATATATATATATATTATTGGTATTTAGTACTGTGGTTCTATATTTTTCTATGCGCATGTATGTAGATATCTAAGGACATCTAACTATATGTTCATGAATTTATAAAACCTAGTTTTGTAAGAACAGTACATTTTCATTTATTTTTTTTTATTAAAATATTTTCTAAATTTACTCCAGTAGTTTCCTTGAGTGTTTCCAAACGTATTTCACTTTCTCATTTATTTAAATATTCAAGTAGTAGTTATTCTAGGTCTTAAAGACATTGGTTTCATGATCAAAACATTGATCATAAAACAGGAATATTCATTGATAGGGAATAATATTGACTGAACGGCTTTCACATAAGGCAACGAACTCGGTCAAACCGTTGTTCCACTTGAAGGGTCTTCAGGGAGATAAGTTGGTGAGTTTTAAGTATAGAATTGCACTGTAGTATTGCACAGGCCGATAACTCATTTAACAGGAGGCCTGGATACTGTTACAATACAGGTTTGAGAATCTAAAAAGTGTTAGGTGGTTGGATTGTCACGGGGGCCTGGCCGAAGGATTTGTTTATCAGTTCGAAGAGTAAGTTTTGACATATAATTTAATATCTTTTTCATCCAACCGCATTACATATATATATATATATATATATATATAATATATATATATATTATATATATATATTCTTTAATAAAATAGAGTATATAATATATATATTATATAGTAATTATATATATATATATATAACTCCTCTGTCCCAAAAGTAAGTTTACTGAATATCCCATGAATGACTGAGTAATGTAGCTAATCCATGACGTATATGAGTGGGTAGCTTGTTACCTAAGCTACATATCCATACCAGTTTTAACCAGATATGTAAAGTTAGTCTTGCACTATATCTGTTTATGTATTTGCGTGTGTTTTAACCTCGTTACGTTTTTGCACTACATCCTTTTGTGTTGGGCGTGTTTTCTATCCTCGTACTGTTTTTGCGATTGCAGGTAAATATTGAACAGCGGTACGCTATCAAATTCTGTGTGAAACGTAACATGTCTGCCACTGAGACATTTGCTTCTTTAAACGAAGCTTATAGGGATGCCATTCTATCGAGAACTATGGTTTTTAAGTGGTACAGTGGCACAAAGCTTTCTAAGAGGGACGAGAAAATGTTGAAGACGACCCTCGTTGTGGAAGACCAATCTCCTCAACAAACCATGAAAAATGTGGAAGTTGTTAGAGCTGTGATGGAAAGAGACCGCCGGTTCAGTGTCAGAGTATTGCAGAAGAAACTTGGTGAAAATAAAAATGCAGTTCATAGAATTTTAACGAACCATTTGCACAAGCGAAATATTTGCACAAAACTAGTGCCGAAAGACTTGTCTGTGGAGCAGAAAGCCAACTTAGTCAAAATTTGTCAAGATTTACTTGAAAAACTCGAAATGGAGCAAAATTTTTTGGATAAAGTTTTAACAGCCGATGAATCATGGGTTTTTCATTACGATCCTGTAACCAAACGGTAAGGTGCGGAATGGCACACAAAAAATTATCCTCATCCGAAGAAAGCACGCATGAGCAAGTCCAAGGTGAAAACGCTGATTATTTTTTTTTATAATTATTGTTTTTTTCGACAGCCTAGGAATTTGGACCTTCAGGACAGACGGTTAAGCACAACTTCTACAAAGATTCCTTGGAACGACTTCGAAAACGAGTTCAGAGAATCAGTACAGACATTGCAGACGTTTGGGTGCTGCACCATGATAACACGCCATCTCACACTGCACTCTCAATTATAGAGTATCTGGCGAAGAAAACATTCAAGTGCTTCCACATCCTCCATACAGCCCAGATCTAGCTCCGTCGATTTCTACCTCTTCCCTAAGTTGAAAATGAAGTTGAAGAGTCATCATTTTGGGACGATGGAAAACATAAAAAATTCTGTAACAAGTGATCTAAACACACTTCAGGAAAATGACTTCCGGTTCTGCTATGAACAGTGGTAGAAACGTTGGAACCATTGTGTAACCTCCCAAGGGTCATACTTCGAAGGATATAACTTGCAATTTCAGGTGAGTCCAATACATAATTAAATACGACATCAGTACACTTACTTTTGGGACAAATATATATATATATATATATATATATTATTTAATATATGCTGCACATATATTATATATATTATATATATAATATATTATATTATATATATATATATATATATATATATATATATTATATATAATATATATATATATATATATATATATATTATATATATTATATATAATCGTGAAAAAATTTATTCTTCATAACACTGAAAATGTTTCTTCGCAAGAAATGAAATAATCTTTTTGTTACCTTTTCCTCGAACTATTTCCGGTATTTTGCAATAAAAAAAATCAACTACTACTTTGCTTCTTCCTATTTCCCCTCTTTAAATATTTTCCATCGACATAACTGCCGTTTTCCCTTCCTCTAAAGCTGAACTCTTCGCTCAAAATTTTGCCTATGATTCTACCTTAAACGATTCCGGTGCTATTCCTTCTTCTCCATCTCCTCCAACTCATTTATGCTTGACTTGTAATTTCTTCCAAAGACGTTATTTCTGACTCTTTGAGATTAACACTAAGAAGGCGTACGATCCTGATGGTATTCCTGATGTGATTCTCAAAACTTGTACTTCCGAGCTTGCTAGCTGCCGTAGTAAACTATTCTGTCTTTGTCGTTCAACTTTGACCTTCCATTTTCCACTCAGTTTGTGGCCTGTGCCGAAAAAGGGGAATTCCCCCCCCCCCCTCAATCCTCAAACTATCTTATATCGCTTTAACTTCTTTTGTTTCTAAGGTTTGCGAATTTATCCTTAACAGGAAGATTTGGAAACATCTCAATTCATTTAATCTAATCTTTAATCGCCATTATGGTTTTTGTAAGAAACTCTTTGGTGACAATTCTCTTTCTCTTCTTTTGATCCTTAGTCCTCTGCCCTTCGGCTTTTGTTGAATCTTACGCTGTGGCGCTAGATATACCGCAAGCCTTCGATAGACTCTGGAACAAAGCTATCATTTCTAAGCTTCCCTCTTTCGGAGTCTATTCTTTTCTTCGATTTCTTTTCCGGTAGTTCTATAGCAGCTGTAGTAGATGGTCACAAATCATCCTATAAATCTATAAATAGTGGTGTTCCTCAGGGTTCTGTCTTACCTCCAACTCTCTTTCTACTTTTTCATTTCTCATTACTTCATTACTCCTTTTATTTTGAAAAACATCCATCCCAGCAACAATTAGCTTGCACAGAAGAGCAGCCTTGAGAATAAGGTTGTTTTCAATGCCTCCAAAACTCAGTTTCTTCATCTTTCCACTAGACTTAATCTTCCACACAACTATAACATCTTCGAAAACACACAACTCAAACCTTCGTCTGTCCTTAATATTCTTGGTGTCTCTTTTTCTCGTGATCTTAATTGGAAAGATCTCTCTCTCTCTCTCTCTCTCTCTCTCTCTCTCTCTCTCTCTCTCTCTCTCTCTCTCTCTCTCTCTCTCTCTCTCTCTCTCTCGTTCTTAATTGGAAGGATCACATTACTTCTCTTTTTACACAAACTTCTAAGAGATTGGGTGTTCTGAGGCGCCTTCAGAATTTCTTCACGCCACCCCAGTTGCTTGCTATTTATAGGGGTGTCGTTCGCTCCTGTATGGAGTATGCCTCACACATCTGGGGTGGTTCCACTCACACAGCTCTTCTTTAAAAGGGAGAGTCTAGGGCTTTTCGTCCCATCAATTCTCCCTCTCCCACTAGCTCTCTCTCTCTCTCTCTCTCTCTCTCTCTCTCTCTCTCTCTCTCTCTCTCTCTCTCTCTCTCTCTCTCTCTCTCTCTCTCTCTCTCTCTCTCTCTCTCTCTCCAGTCTCTCTACTACTCTTCGAATTGCTACGTCAATCTATCTAATCTGTTCATACTTCAGTGGACAGTGCTTTTATGAATTTTCCAGTCCCATACCTCCTCCATTGAGAAAGCTTCGTGAAAAACACCTTTCTACACAGTCTCACCTTTTCTTTGTTCACCTCTCTGACCCCAGACTTAACCGCTATGCTCAATCTCACATTTAAACCACGGGTAAAGTCAAGAACAAACTTCCTTTATTTATTTTTCCAACTTCCTTTGACTTTAAATTGACTGACTTGGGAACTTCCCTCAACTCTGGTAGAATATGACACACCTTCGGCCTTATCAGACCAGAGTAGACATAATATATATATATAGCATATATATATATATATATATATATATATATATATATATATATATATATATATATATATATATATATATATATATATATATATATATATATATATATATATATATATATATATATATATATATATATTATGTTATTATTCCTCTTTTGACCCCAGATTATGGGTTACGTGAGCAACATAAACCGGGAACAGAATAGTTGAGGGTAAAAATATAACGTAAGTAGAAAGGAAAGGCCACATACCATAACTTACCCTTCATACCCATAAGCATTAATATATATATATATATATATATATATATATATATATATATATATATATATATATATATATATATATATATATATATATATATATACTGTATATATATATTATTTTGATTATTAGTTCTACATATTTGCACATCCATATTATATATATATATATATATATATATATATATATATATATATATATATATATATATATTTATTTTATTTTTATATATATACATATACCTTGATAATGAGTATAAGGGCCTATTTATATATACTGTATATATATATATATATATATATATATATATATATATATATATATATATATATATATATATATATATATATATATATATATATATATATATATATATATATATATATATATATATATATATATATATATATATATATATATTATTATTATTATTATTATACAAACACTTATTCCCGCTTAAGCGGGGTAGTGGTACGTGCAGCTTCCCTAATTCATATTTTCCTTCATCTCGCCCCCACCCACCTCCTCCATTCCTTTCTATCTCTCGCCAACGCCCTACCTTCCTCCACCCTCATCCCTCTCTCTTCCAGCATTTCCTTTATTCCATCCATCCATCTTCTTCTTGGTCTCCCCCTTCCTCTCCTTCCTATCCCCTCCGCCTCCCAAACTCTCCTAACCACCCTCTGTTCCTCCATTCTCTCCAGGTGTCCAAACCATCTTAACATTCCCTTCTCCGCTCTTCTCACCAAACCATTCCTCCAATCACATCTCTCTCTTATCACCCTATTCCTAATCCTCTCTCTTTTACTAACCCCACACACCGCTCTCAACCCTTTCATCTCAAACACTTCCAACTTCTTCTTGGACCTAGCATTTAACCCCCATGTTTCACACCCATATAGTACCGCTGGAACACAAATTTTTTCAAACATACTTATCTTAAGTTTAGGTGATAAATCCCCCCCTTTCCATACCTCAGACCACTCAATGCTCTCGTTCCCTCTCCTACTCTGTGATCAATCTCTTCCTTCATCCCTCCTTCCTTACCCAAATCCATCCCTAAATATCTAAAAACCTTTACTTCTTCTAAAACTACACCTCCTACTCTAATCCCTAACCCCATCCCCTCATCTGTTTCCTCCTCCTCAAACACTAACACTTTACTCTTACCTGGATTTATCTTAAGACCCTTTTGCCCACACACTCTCTCAAACTCCTTCACCAAATACTTCAGACCTTCTGAATTCTTCGCCACTAAGGCAGTATCATCCGCAAACAGTATCATGTTCACTTCCCATCTATCACCCCTATCCATCAATTCCACCCCTCTCCCCTCCCTCATCATTCCTCTACAGACACTCTCCATAAATAAATTGAAAAGCCACGGTGACATTACACATCCCTGTCTCAACCCTCTCTCTACTCCAAACATCTCACTCTCCCCTCCTAATACTCTCACACACATTCTACTATTCCTATAAAAGGCCCTAATACCTTTACCTAATTTACCCCCTATTCCATATTCTTCCAGCACCCTCCATAATTCCCTCCTCTTCACTCTATCATATGCTTTCTCCAGATCTAAAAAACACCCTTTTCCCTTTCTTTCTCCACAAGCATCTTCATTGTGAATACTTGATCCACACACCCCCTTCCCACCCTAAATCCTCCTTGTTCTTCCCCCATACTCTCTTCCGTTAAGTCTCTCACCCTCTCAATTAGTATTCTCCCATACACTTTCCCTACTACACTCAAAAGACAAATGCCTCTATAATTACCACACTCCATCCTATCCCCTTTCCCTTTATAAAGGGGAACCAAACAACCATCCTCCCAATCCTGTGGAACTACTCCCTTCCTCCAACATAAATTATATAACCTATAAAGCCATTCCTCCACCCCTCTGCCTCCCATCTGTAACATTTCCATACTCACACCATCTAGACCTGTGGACTTTCCTTTTTTTCCTTTAGTTAGCGCCCTAATAATTTCTTCCATTTGTATTACCATATCCCCTTCCTGCCCCACTTCCCCCCCCATCCCCACCTCTTGTAAATCCTCCTCATCTCTCCCACCCATTTCATTCAATAATCCTCTAAAATATTCCCCCCACCTATTCCTCACCCTAACCTCCCCTCCTATCCATTCCCCCTCCCCCTTAACCCTCTCTCCTAACCCCTCCATCTTCTTCCTTTTTTTATTTACTTCTTTCCAGAATAACTTGCTCCCTGTTTCAAAATTTTCTGTCACTTTTCTACACCATTCATTATTTGCATTTCTCTTCGCCCTCTCCACCGCCCTCTTTGCTTCCACTCTAATCTTTCTATATTCCTCCCAACTTTCCCTTCTCCTATTCCCCAACCATTTCACATAGACCTCTTTTTTCTTTTTCACCAACTCTTTCACCTCCTCACTCCACCATTCACTTCCTTTCCTTCTACTTGCTCCCACCTTTTT
>JABUQX010045074.1:5000-7500 GCA_015478945.1 Trachelipus rathkii | reverse complement strand
ATTTTAGCAAAAAAAATCATTGAAATATCTTGAAAAATAAAGATTTTATGAGGAAGCCCACATTTCCGTATCCAAATGAAGTGGCGTATTTTTACCAGCTTTCGGAAACCAAATCTATATTAGTTACTCTTTAAAAAGCTTTCAGTATTAAAGATTAATACATATTTGTTTATCAAGTGTAGCCTCCTATTAAAAATTAGTATTCTACTGCATAGTAGACCAACCAGAGAGAATGCAAATTAAGATCTAACTTGGTTCAGGCTGGTACCTGACGCAAAGCTAGGCAATACCTGGGGAGCCAGATGAAAAAAAATCAGGAAGGGACAAAGCAAGTCCCATAACCAGGGCTGCGGAGTCGTAAAATAAATTTTTCGACTCCGACTCCGACTCCTTAAATTCAAATTTGGATTTTCGACTCCGACTCCGACTCCACTTAAACAAAAATTTTCGACTCCGACTCCGACTCCTTAAATTCAAATTTGGATTTTCGACTCCGACTCCGACTCCACTTAAACAAAAATTTTCGACTCCGACCTCGGCTCCGACTCCGGCTCCGACTCCGACTCCGACTTCGACTCCACTTAAACAAAAATTTTCGACTCCGACTCCAGCAGTCAAATTTAAAATTTCGACTCTGACTCAGATTAGTGCTTACAGAGTTACAGTAAAACATTTTTTTGTTTCAACAATTTTTTTTCGCTTGCTTTTGAGAATAAAAAAATATACCACTTTTCCAATGAATCTAATCTCCAAATGCTATACGGTAAAGTACCGTAAAGACATGACAAACAAATACACAACACATGACAAACAAATATATTTCAGTTTCGGAAACAAATGTATAACGTAATTATAATGCAAATTATTTTTATTTTTATTATAAAACAGCCATTATAAAATTAACAGTTTAATACTTTCAGTTTCAATAATAATAATAATAATAATAATAATAATAATAATAATAATAATAATAATAATAATAATAATAATAATAATAATAATAATAATAATAATAATAATAATAATAATAGCATTAACAGAATCGCTTATGAAATAAAAAACAAAAGAATTTCTGACAAAATTATATATATAATTTAATATATATATATATATATATATATATATATATATATATATATATATATATATATATATATATATATATATATATATATATATATATATATATATATATATATATATATATATATATATATATATATATATATATATGGATTGCCTAAAATACACAAAAACTCAGAAAATTCACCTTTGAGACCTGTAATATCTATGTGCTGAACGGTTACACACGAAATTGCCCAATATCTGAACAGCATTATCCGACCATATCTTAATAACTCTTTCATAGTTAAATCAAATAATGAAACATTATGTAAATTATCAAACTTAAAACTTGAAGCCACTAATATATTCGCCTCACTTGATGTAGAATCTTTGTTCATAAATGTACCGGTTCTTGATACGATTGACATAATAATTAACGAAGTGTATCACTCAAATAATCTACCCCCACCAGATATATCAGAACAACATATGAGAACCTTTTATTAATTTGTTGTACTCAAACACCGTTTAAATTTAAAGAAAACATATATCTACAAACTGATGGAGTGCCGATGGGCTCACCACTTGGACCTACATTTGCTGACTTCTATATGTCCAATCTGGAAAAACAAAATCCTTCGTGAAACAAACAACTTTAACCCCGTATTTTATATAAGGTATGTCACGACACTCTTCACTATTTTTAGGAACATAGATCATATACATCAGTTCATCAATAGAATTCAAGAGTTGTCATGCTTAAAATTCACATACGAAACTTAGGTTAATAATGCAATCTGTTTTTTAGACATCAAAATCAATGTTAATTCTGACTGCTCATTATCTACAGGCATACATGTCAAACCCACTGATAATGGTCTGTATATGAACTATGGATCCTATTCACCGACTATTTACAAAGAATCTATCGTAAAATTTTTAGTTTACAGAGCATACAACCTATGTTCAACTTGGAAAACGTTTGATGAAGAAATTTGCCGCATTAAGTAAAATTTAATTAACTGTGATCATCCACAATATTCAGTTGAAAATTTAATTAATAAAAACCCTTACAAAATTATATAATAAAGAAAGTAAAAATAATCAGAAAAATTTGATAAATTTCTTCTTCAAAACTTCCAATGCTATTTGTCAATAAGGAAGAGAAGTGCCTTCGTAATATTTTGAATTCTCACCTCAAAACTAAAGACACCTCAAAAAATTAAAGTCAGACTATACCATAAATCCAAACAACTGTCATCTTCCTTTAGCACAAGAGATGCTTTGCCCGACAACCATCACGTTGTGTACCAATTTAACTGCCCTGAGTTAGACTGTACGTCGACATATATTGGTTACACGAAGAATAGATTGTCGGACAGGGCATATCAACATCGCTACAGTCCCAGCAAAATCTTTGAACATTTCAATACGG
>JABUQX010045074.1:0-2500 GCA_015478945.1 Trachelipus rathkii | reverse complement strand
ATATATATATATATATATATATATATATATATACTACAATATCATTTTTTTTTTTCAGTATTCATTTTTTCATATTTGCACAAACATTAACGATTAACAACACCACCACACTCACCTATGGTTATAATCTAAGAATCACTCCTCACTTCTCAAGCTATATATAAAATCATATGAAGCAACAGATGCCAATTTGAATATTAACTATTTTTCGGCAATTCTAGGATTTCACCAAGATTTGTATAACCAAAATTAGAGCCAAAATTATCAAAAATTATAACTAAAATTATTAACAAAAATATAGTAAATTTTAGTATAACTCTCTCTCTCTCTCTCTCTCTCTCTCTCTCTCTCTCTCTCTTAAATATATATATATATATATATATATATATATATATATATATATATATATATATATATATATATATATATATATAGCAAAGAACAAATATATATATATATATATATATATATATATATATATATATATATATATATTTATGTATATATATATATATATATATATATATATATATATATATATATATATATATATATATATATATATATATATAGTATATATATATATATATATATATATATATATATATATATATATATATATATATATATATATATATATATATATATATATATATATATACAGTACTGGCATATTTATTATGGATTTTTTTAAAATTTGCTATTTTTGAATAAAAAGGTTATGAAATTTAATTTTTTTCAACTTTTTTGAACTTATTTTAATACACCAGGATAATATAAATATTTTAGTACTTGGTTTGGACACCTTTGGCACCTGCAAGTGCTTTAACGCGACTGGGCATGCCAGTAATTAAAGTTCTGCACAAATTCCGGATTTTTTCGGAATGAAACCAAACCTGAATAAGACGTTCCATGAGCTTTACTTTGGCCGTAATTGGAACATCGTGTATTTCATCTTTCAACACGGACCACAAACTCTCAATAGGGTTCATGTCAGGTGAATTTCCAGGCCATGGAAGTACCTCTACGCCATTCTGTGCGAACCATCTCTTTACTAACTTCGCTGAATGACACGGGGTGGAGTCCTGTTGAAAAATCCAAGGTCTATCGCCAAACCAATCCCTTGTTTGAGGTAGTAAACGAGTTTGTAGTACATTTATATACTTATGCTGGTCCATGGTGCCTTCAACAATCATCAATCGACTTGGGCCATGAACAGAAATGGCACCCCACACCATGATTTTCTGTGGAAATTTTACCGTTTTTTTCAGGCATTCGGGTTTAAATTCCTCACCTGATCGCCTTCTCACGCTCTGCACACGATCATCAAGCACAGCAATGGTGGATTCATCAGATAATACAATCTGGAGCAATATAAAACACAATATGAACAGTAGGAAAAGCATAGAAGATGATGCAAGTAGTGAAACAAGTACAGAAATTCATGATTTTAAACCATAGATGGTTGATAATTCAGTAATAATGATATTTTCAAGTGTCATTGCGATTTTACTAATAACAAATGCTCTTTTATGAGTGATAAAAGAAATAATATCTATCTGATCAACTCTTACCTGCTCCCATTGCTCAGAAGTCCAATGAATATAAGTCTGAGCCCAGGCATTACGTGCCCGTTTCATTTCTAAAGTTAGTCTAGGCTTCTTTCTTGGACGATAGGCTTTTAATCCAGCATCTAATAGCCTCCTATTGGCGGTTTTTATAGAAATAATAATCCCCTCTGCTGATAGAACATTGGAAAGCTTCCTACATGATAGTCTTCTATTTTTCAGAGCCATTTGAACTATTTTTCTGTCCTCCCTGGGTGTTGTTTTTCTTTTCTTTCCACATTTGCCAACCCTATTTGAGCTCAAACTGTGACCGTATTTCAATTTCTTTTTAATATTACTAACTGTTTGAGTTGAAACCCCAAGTTTTGCTGCAATTTCTTTCTGTTTTAAGTTGCTCACTTGCAATAACACATTAATTTGTCCGACTTTCCGTGGACTCAAATCACAAACTTTACCCATATTTGATCACTTTTATAAATTACCAAAATATCTGAAAATAATGGTATTATTATTAAAATAATACAATAAAACACTAGTATACACTAATTATAACAAATAATAAAAGGTGTAAATCATCGCTAACACACACAACTCCCGTGAAAGCAGGATAGCAACTGAACGTGAAAATATAATAAACACTGAATAATTCACCAAATCTGTCATTTTTGCCAGATACTGCCACACAATACTTTAAAGTTTGGTAAATAAATAGTAAAATATTTATATTATCCTGGTGTATTAAAATAAGTTCAAAAAAGTTTAAAAAATTAAATTTCATAACCTTTTTATTCAAAAATAGCAAATTTTTAAAAAATCCATAATATATATTATATATATAAATATATATATATATATATATATATATATATATATATATATATATATATATATATATATATATATATATATATATATATATATATATATATGTA
>JABUQX010045073.1:75000-78357 GCA_015478945.1 Trachelipus rathkii | reverse complement strand
GGTCTTTACCTTCCCATCTGGGGGCTTGTGCCCTTTCTTCTTCTTGGAGAAGGTCCTGGGCCCTCGCTGGCCTGGGTTGTAAGACTCGGGCTTTTCCGCTCTTATCCCTTTTTCCATATCAAACTTGCTGTTGTATGGAGTGAACATCAGCGGGGTATCTGGGGTAGGTCTCCAGGGCGGTGCTCCTCTACAATTTTGTTGCGATCCCCTTCTATGGTTTGCCTGACATTTTTGGCAATAGGGCAATCCCCAACGACATGCTTGGGACGAGTGTCCCACTGATTCACAAAAGAAGCACACATAGTGTTCTCTTAGCTCTTGGGCGGACATCCTTAAGGTGCCCTTATATCTCAGTGTACCATACCCCGTCTTCACTTCTTCTCTTTTCTTTTGAAAAGTATTATTCGGCTTTACCTCATCTCCCCTCCTTTGAGGAGTGTAATCGGGTCTCGCCTCCTCCCTTCCCTTGTCCCCATACTCCCTGTTGTCCCTATAGGAATTATTAACTCCAACCCTCTGTTTCCCCCCCGATTCTTCTTTGGCCCAGAACACCCTAGTGGTGCGGCCCTCATTTGGCCTTCTATTCTCATCTTTTAACAAAGCTCCATTTGAAATTTGAGACAGCTTTTCGATCAATTCATTTAAATTCATCTCTGTATCGAATACCCTAAGTATCTTCTCTCGTAATCTGTCTCCATCTCTTCTCTCATTTACGTTTTGAATAATTTTCCCGGTAACCAATAGGTTTATTTGCCTGGAGTTGAAGATTGCTTTGTCATCCAGATCGTGCAGGCGGCTCTGGTACTTCGTTAACCGGTCTTTCAATTCTAGCACGAAATCCGTAAAAATTGAATCTCTCTCTCTTCTATATTCTATAAAGTCCAGCATGAAGTCGAAAACTGTTTTCTTCTCTTCAGGTTGTAAGAAAATTTTTAACTGGGAAAGAAAGTCTTCTAATTTGGTAAATTTTGAGAAAGAGTTGTCTCTGAGCATATATTTTCTCGCTTCGCTATTTTGATCGGATGAGATTGCTGACTTTGCAAAAGTGATCTTTTGACTTTCGTTTAATGGGCCTAAAGCATCTAGCTGTGTATTCAAAGAAGAAATGAAATCTGGGTATAAGATGCCTTTCCATATTCTTGTCTTAAGATGTCTGCCAAATAACTTTAAATTTTCCGGAATCGTGGGAAATGCAGTGTTAAACAAATTAGTTGGATAATATGGCGCTCCAAATGGTTGTGGAGGCATATAGGGATATCCTTGCCATGCTCCGGGGTAAGGATGGACCTGGTTAGGCATGGTGTAATTGCCAGGTGGCATGCCTGTATAATAGGGAGGTGGGGGCATCGTCCCCGTTGGTAAAAACCCATAATTTGAAGTGTTCTGTCCTGCTGGGGCACTTTCGTTGGTGTTATGTCCCATAACTCCTCCTGTGAGGACGTTGGTTTGTTGTTGAGCGTTGTTAGGCCCAGCAGAGGTTTGGGCCGATCCTATGGCTTGGTTCTGGATCGGTAGGGGCCCGTCGGGTCCCCACGGGGAGGTGTTTCGTAATTCGGCACCCTCCCACTTGCTTTCATTGAGGTTATGTGGTTCGAGCCCACCCCAATTCCTACGCACTTTCTTTTTGGTAGTAGTGTCAACAGTAGCAGGCTTGAGCTGTAGATTTAAAGTGTTGTCTAAAGCAACCGTTTTTTGCATGTATGGTGGAGTTTCGACCCGTGGGGGAGGTGCTCCCTCCCTTACTACTTGGGATGCCGGGCTAAGAAGAGTGAGGTAGGGGTTCGGAGTGGCCCTTGGGTTCAAAGGAGTTTGGAGAGGGGTAATCCCTGGGGGAGCGCGCCCCCTTTCTTGGGTTATGGGCGTTTCATCTCCGCCCCCCCCTCCGTTTACTTGTTCTGGATTATGGCCTTCGTCTTTACTACCCTCATTCAATTCGAGATTCTCATTATCTCTCTCTTCGTCAGCAGCACCGTTGTCTCCTATCTCCGAAATTTGTTTCTCCGCCATTTTGTTTTTCCGGAATCACAAATAATACACAAAACGTCAGTATGACACTTAATTATCTCTCCCGTATACGTGCTAAAGCAGTGTCAACCAGTGTTGAAATTATAACTGTTGTCTGCGGACCCTCTCGATACTACTATATATATATATATATTTATATCGATTTTTATTAAATTGCGAAAAATAGTTGTAGGTGATTCCCAATAGTTAACCTATATGTCAAAAAAGGTGGAAAACTCAACAGAAAAATTGTTGTCCGCAGATCTCATATGCTACTACTTCTACTGCTCAAACTATCTTTTTACTACTATGCGATGTTTAGGTCACCTTATTAAGGTGTGCTAACCAGAAAATCTTCATAAAAAATTTTTTGTTTTTCCCCAACTTATATGGCCCCCTATATATATATATATATATATATATATATATATATATATATATATATATAAATAATTTTAAAATTATCTTAATTCTAATCAGCTTTTGGGGATATAGCTTTCTCAGGCTTTCCTGTCCAGCAGAGTGGGGATAATAATCTGGGGGACCCTCTATGCGTAGCATACGAGTTATAAAAATTTTTTATATATATATATATATATATATATATATATATATAAAGTATTTATCACTTAAGACTAAGTCCCCCCCCTTAGATGGTTCCCCAATAAAAAAATGTCATTAATTTTATATCGGTAAATGCACACATGCAAATGGATATATATATATATATATATATATATATATATATATATATATATATATATATATATATAATTGAGTTGAAACAGCTTCAAGAGAGAGAAAGAAAAAATGCAGTTTCGAAAATGAGCTCTAGAGTGGAGTTTTCGGCGAAATGTTTACATTAACGGCATACCAATGCCCCGGTTAGTCTGTCGGTGCAGTTCGATTTCTCTCGGCTCACTCCGACTCCAATTTTACGTAAACACTCTCGCCCAGAAAATTCCCGACAAAAACCGACAATTTTGTGAGTCGATTGGCTTTGCAATTTCCTACAGATCCTTTCTCTTTTCAACTTCTGTTCTTCTCAATGTTGTTTCCAATTCAAAAGGAGAGAAAAAGAATAAAGGAAGAAGTGAGGCATATAGGATAATTATTATTATCTTTCCCCGTTTCCCCAATTTCAATTTTCTTAATGCTAAATATCCTTATTTTACAAGCATTATGGCATTATTTTACAAAATCTTTGAAATTTAAAATAATGGACGTAGGGTAATTATCATTAATTATTACTTATTATTTTAATTGGTGTGGAAATATTTTTCCAAACCAATCTTAATTATTTATATAGCGTAGTTGAATAACGATGCAGGGCCCTGATCATCTCTTTCAACC
>JABUQX010045073.1:62500-70000 GCA_015478945.1 Trachelipus rathkii | reverse complement strand
GCTATTACTCAAACATGACATAATAAAATACCCCTTTAAGATAGATATCATTCAATACTCAAATTCAAAAATTCACAAATTGTGATGCAAAAACATTAGGCTTTCACTAGTATCTGGCGAGAGACTGTTCCTTTTTGGGGTGTTTACATTCCTACCTAACCTACACTATAAATACGCTCTCTCTCGACTGATGAAGGAAGTGCTGATAATTATTTGCCTGCAAGCACTGATAATAATGAACCTTGGCCCATTTTCATGCCACCGCATGAAAGGGATTTCTCTTCTTTTAGGCAGCATCCATGTTTTCGGTAGAGCTCATCCCTCTTTCACAGACGCAATATTGAATTATCTTTGCGTCCTTGATGACTGTCTCTTCAGTTTTTTACGATTGAGGTTCCCTGGTGTGATTCGTTTGAAGGTTAATGAGATGTCAATGCAATTTCCCATGAACTTATCAAAGTCTACATATCCAAATCCTCATCTTCAGTAGGTTTATTTGCTGGAAAAGCCACCATCGTCACTATCAGTGCTGTTGCCAGGGGTTGCAGATAAGGCGGCTTCCACTTCTCTGTCTCTTTTTTTTTTTTTTATTTTTTTTGTCAAGCGAGCAAGCTCCTCGGTTATGCTATTTTAATGCTCTAGAAGTGGTTCACCGTCGGAGGTGCCATTCTTGTGGGGTTTCAGCTAGCTTAAGGAATTCCTTTTTAGAACCTTTTATTTATTTTTTTTTGTTATTAGTTTCACCGCCGCTCACGGGCAGAACCCTAATTCAAGGAGTGGGTGTTGAATGCCTCAATAACCATCTAACGCAAATTACGCAGATGAGCAAGACGCAGGCTTTAAAGTGAGGGAAATTAAATTTAGTAGGAAACACAGAAGATGGAGAGAATTCCACAGAACAGAGGTGGCATGAAAGAAAGAAGCACCGCAGCGAACAAGTCTGGTACTAACACCAACACAAAACTCATGTGCCGACACAGCACCCCTTGTGCTACGAGGGCGTCGTAAAGGTGGTGGTACGCTAGTGGATAGTTCCCTCGAGCACTTGCCTCTACAGTACCTATAGAAAAGGGATAAAGCACCAACATCACGCCGCAAATATAAAGGGTCAAGTGAACTAGAAGTACAGGACAGTTATAAGTCTTTTGGCCTTTGACTCGACCCTATCCAAAAGCCGGATGAAACCAGAGCCCCCGCCCCCCACAGAATATGAGAGCAGTACTCCATACAAGGGCGGATAGAGACCCTTGTATAGGTGGAGTAACTGAGAAGAGGAAAAAAAAAGTCTCGCACTCTAAACAGAACTCCCAGTTTCTTTGAGCCGCCCTAGCAACACTGTGATTTGAGGTTTTCAAAACATTTTTTTGTTTATGTTAAGGCCAAGGATGTTTATATTGTCAACAGGAGAGACGAGAGAACCGTCGAAAGAGATAGAAAAGTTAAGTGTCTTAGAGAGAGAGATTAGTAGAGTTGGTTTTTAAGAATTAAATTTCACAAGCATGAGACGACCCAACCATGAAATTCTATCCAGATCAGCGAGATTAGAATCGGAAAGATTAAGACGAGATGCAATTCTAGAAGTAAAGAGGAGCGGTGATATGGTTGAAGAATTGAAGGTCAAAGTCATCGACATTGAGGATAGAGTTAGATGTGGCATGGTTGAGAAGATCATTGTGAAAAGCAGGATAAAGTAGGAAGATAAACAGAACCCTGAGAACACCACTACTATTGACAGAAAAATAAGAAGTCGCCCATCAACAACAGCCAACATTGACAATTTGAAAGAAAGCTAGACATTAGTAAGCAAGAGAAGAAGGAAACCCAAAGGAGGGGAACTTGGAGAGCGTGACGCGTGCCATACCCGGTCAATGCTTTGGATATGTCAAGCGGCCACACACAAGCCTTCCCTAGAAAATAATTCCTAAGGCGGAAAAACCATAAATCTGAAAAGGAAAAGTTATTCGCAGTAATCCGAGCACCGAAAGCCTACTGGTAATCAGAAAGAAGGAAGAGATTCCAGATGATCTAAGAAGTGAGAGTTGAGACGGGTTCAAAGATCTTAGAAAGAATACAAGTGAGAGCTATAGGGCGATAGTTAGAGAGATCAGAGCGCATCATGGGTTTCGAATAGGTTGGACATATGCGGGCTTCAACACTGAGAGAAAGTGCTAGTATTGAGGCATAGAGAATATAGTTGAACGAGGTGCGGGGTCAGCACTAAGCACACTTCCAAACTCGGAGAGGAATGCCATCCGGGCCCACCCGCCTGTCCTAACGTTCATAGATTTCAGGAGCTCATGCACCCGATCAAATTAAATGACAGGTAAAGGCATAGGACACCTGAGAGGAGAAGGAGGAGGAAGAGGAATACCAGAATCGTCCAGGGTTGAATTAGAGGAAAATAGGAGGCCAAAGAGATGATTGGCCTTTTCAGTTGGAGTATTAACAACAGGAATCATCAGAGCGAATAAGAGAGGGAAACGGATGATTTAACAGAGTGTAGAGATGTTGGCAGAGGCCAAGAGATTTGTCAGCAGGAGAACCAAGGAGGTCAGCGCATTTTCGCTTATTGAAAGTCCGCTTTTGCTCGTCGAAGAGTATCCTGCAACGATTTTCTAGCTGAATGAAAAATTAGTAAGTGATAGGAGAACGAGAAGTTTTCCACACCCGCCGATAAGCAATGTCTCTAGCCTGAATGGCCAGGGAACAAGCACGATCGAACCATGGATTTTGAGGAGAAAAAGATTTAGTCCAAGAAGGAATGAACCTGCTCATCCCATTAACAATTACAGTTCCCACTTTATCGGCAGAATCTGAAGCGTCTTAAGAGTCAAAGCAGTCACTTCAATTATAGATCAAAGTGCCAGAAAAACCGCATAGGGCAGGATGGAGATGTAGGAGAGAAAGTATTATAAAATTAAGAGATATAAGGTTGTCGTCAGATTTTCCGATAGGAGCGAAGGTGGTGTATTTATAGAGAGAAGGACTAGTGGTAAACATAGGTCAAGTGTGCAAGAATCGGTTTGGACGATCCGGAATGTGTGAGGTTTTTTAATCAGTTGCTCCAGATCGTTGAAATACTGAATTGATTCGCTCCTCCCAACTTAAATCAGTGTGAGAGGACCCCAATCATTCAGTGTTGTGTACATTGAAATCCCTTAAATAGTGGACCTCAGTATTTGGATGAGAAGATATACAGTTCTCAATGAAAGTTAGTAAGGTAATCAAAAAAAGGCATGAAAATCTGTTCTGTTAGGAAAACAGTAGCAAGCATAAAAATATTGTAGTAGAAGGAAGAAAGATTTTAAGCCACAGAACATCGAAGTTAGGAGATTCGAGATTCTCGAGACGTGTTATAGGAATGTTTATATTTACATAGGCACATACTCCACCTTCAAACGGAAAATACAAAATAAGTTATAGTTGGATATATTAAACGAGTTGAAGGATGAATTCTTAGCCATCTGCGGTCTCAGACAAGAGCATAAAATAAGGTGAGTAAGAGAGGTAGTATTCCATGGATGCAGAGTTAGAGTGCAAGCCATTGATGTTGGAAAAGTCAAAAGAAAGCCACGCCTGTGCAAATCTGCTATCATACACGCACACGCACACGCACACGCACACGCACACGCAATAAAAAAAAAAAAAAACAAAAATAGACAAAAACCAAAGGAGAAATGAGGAAAATTTATTCGTACGCTAAAACCTAAATTTTAAAACGATAAAACCCTATTCACAGACAAATATCTAAAATACGAATAATCCAGAAAGTTTAAAAACAACTCACGCACTCACACGCTCTCACGAAATTGCGTACAAAAAAAAATTACTATTGATCAAGTAAAAAAGTAGATATAATCTGTATAAATTAATAATAATGGACTAGATCCAAAATAGGTAAATTTTACGCTAAAGACCAAGTGTGAGGAACGCTAAAAATCTAAGTTAAAAAGAAAATCGAGGAAAAAAAAAAAATTGGTACTGTCTCTGAGAATGGCCTGCTTCCGACACTGTGATAACTCCTATGGCACGTTCCTCTTCTCTGACGATGTCTTTCCATTGTGACAGTCTTTGTGAAGCTATGACTTACAGCATAGGGTTTGTTCGTTAGTTGGTGGATCTTGGCCATCTGTTCTTTTTTTTTTCTCCATAGAACGTACTCGGGATTTCGTAATTTGCGGTGGTTGTCTTCATTATGCATTAGTTCATACACCCTGTAAATATAATGTAAACTCTTTCATTTTTGGAAATGTAGAGCTAGGGTTTGATTTTATTTGGGTCATACCTAATTTCGGAGTGTATACCGTATGTAACTACACCGTGTATGGAACTAAATGGCATAATAAAGACAACCAACCAAATTACGAAATCCCGAAAGTACGTTCATAGGAGAACAAGATGGCAAGACACCAACCAACTAACGAAACAAACCCTATGCTGTAAGTCGTAGCTTGACAAAGACTGTCACAATGGAAAGAATTCGTCAGAGAAGAGGAACGTGCCATCTGTTAGATTCAATAATAAATCTAGTTCGATATAGATAGCTAGTACCAAGTTTTGTTTTTTTTCCTCGATTTCCTTTTTAACTTAGATTTTTAGCGTTTCTCCAACTTGGTCTTTAGCGTAAAATTTACCTATTTGGACAGCCATTATTATAATTTATACAGATTATCTACTTTAGTTGATCAATAGTATTTTTTTTTGTACGCAATTTCGTGAATGAGCGTATGTGAGTGCTTGAGTGTTTTTAAACTTTCTGGATTATTCATATTTTAGATTATTTGCTGTAAATAGGGTTTTATCGTTTTAAATTTAGGTTTTAGCGTACGAATAATTTTCCTCATTTCTCCTTTGTTTTTTGTCTATTTTTGTTTTTGTTTTTTTTATGCGCTGTGCGTTGTGCGTGTGTGTGCGTGTGAGTGTGCGTGTATGATAGCAGATTTGCACAGGTGTGGCTTTTCTTTTGACTTTACCAACATCAATGGCTTGCACTCTAACTCTGCATCCATGAAAAACTACCTCTCTAACTCTAAACCTAATTTTATGCTCTGTCTGAGACCCAGATGGCTAAGAATTCATCCTTCAACTCGTTTAATATATCCAACTATAACTTATTTTGTAATTTCCGTTTGAAGGATGGAGTATGTGCTAGCTAAATATAAATTTCATATAAACAGTTCTCGAGACCATCCTCGAATCTCGCTAACTTTGATGTTCTGATGGCTTAAAATCTTTCTTCCTTCTACTACATATTCTTATGTTCTGCTACTTTCTCAACAGAACAGATTTTATGCCATTTTTTGAATTACCTTACTCTTTCATGAGACCTTGTTTATATCTTCATCATTCAAAATACTGAGAGTCCTCTAATTTAGGTATATTCAATTGTTAACAAAACGGAATTGCTGGGTTCCTCCGTACTGATATAGTTGGAGGAAGCCGAATATTCAGTATTCTCATCGATCTGGAAGCAACTGATTAAATAACCTACACACATTCCGGATCGTCCCAACCGATTCTTGAACACACTTGACCTATGTTTCAACACTAATCCTTCTCTCTATAAATACACACTTCGCCTCCTAATCGGTAAATCTGACCAAAACCTTATATCACTTAATTTTAATACTTTATCTCCAACAGCTCCAATCCTGCCCTATGGTTTTTTTCTGAAACTTTGATCGGGCCAAATGGGGGGCTTGCGTTACTTCTACGCTAACTATAATTGAAGTGACTGCTTTGACTCTGCCGATAAAGTGGGAACTGTAATGTTAATGGGCATGAGAGGTTCATTCCTTCTTGAACTAAATCTTCTTTTACTCCTCAAAATCCATGGGCTCAGATCGCTGCTTAAGCTCCACAGGCCATTCAAGGGCTAGAGGAACAAGTTACGGTCTGTGGAAATTCTCGTTCTCCTATCACACTTACCAAATTTTCATTCAGCTAGAAATCGTTGCAGGGATACTTTCGACGAGCAAAGCGGACTTTCAATAAGCGAAAATGGCGCTGACCTCCTTGGTTCTCCTGCTGACAAATCTTTCTGGCCTTCTTGCCAAAAACATCTCTAACAACTTCTGTAAATCCTCCTTCCTCCTTTTATTCGCTCTGATGATTCTTTTGTTAATACTCCAACTGAAAGGCCAATCATCTCTTTGGCCTCCTTTTTCCTCTAATTCAACCCTGGACGATTCTGGTATTCCTCTTCCTCCTCCTTCTCCTCTCAGGTGTCTATGCCTTTACCTGTCATTTCATTTGATCGGGTGCATGAGCTCCTGAATTCTATGAACGTTAGGGAGGCAGGTTGGCCCGGATGCATTCCTTCGATGTTTTGGGGAAGTTGTGCTTCCTTTGCTGACCCCACCCTCGTTCAATATATTCTCTATGCCTCAGATACTAGCCACTTTTCTCTCAGGTTGGAAAAGCGCGCATATGCAACCTATCCGAAAAAATGATGCTGCTCTGATCCTTCTAACTATCGCCTATAGCTCTCACTTGTATTTCTTTCTAAAGATCTTTGAAAACCGTCTCAATCTTCACTTCTTAGATCATCTGCGAATCTCTTTCCCTTCTTTCTGATTACCAGTACGGCTTTCGGTGCTCGAAATCTACTGGCGATATACTTTCCTATTTAACAGATTTATGGTTTCCGCCCTTAGGAACACTACGGGAAGGCTTGTGTGGTGGCGCTTGACATATCAAAGCAGTTGACCGGGTATGGCACGCGTCACTGCTCTCCAAGTTCCCCTCCTTTGGGTTTCTTCTTTCTCTTTGCTTACTTATGTCTTAGCTTTCTTTCAATCGCTCAATGTTGGCTGTTGGTTGATGGGGCGACTTTTTATTTTTCTGTCAATAGTGGTGGTCCTCAGGGTTCTGTTTTATTCTCCTACTTTATTCCTGCTTTTCATCAATGATCTTCTCACCTGCACAACTAACTCTATCCATTCATATGTCGATGACTTGACCCTTCATTCTTCAACTCATACCAATTCTGCTCCCCTTTTACTTCTGGAATTGCATCTCGTCTTAATCTTTCCGATTTTATTTCTCGCTGATCTGGATAGAATTTTCAGGTTGCGGTGTCTCAAGCTTGTGAAATTCAATTCTTAAAAACCCAACTTCTACAAATCTCTCTCTCTAAGACACTTAACTTTCTATCTCTTTCGACGGTTCTCTCGTCTCTCCTGTTGACAATATTAAACACTTCCTTGGCCTTAACATAAACAAAAAAAATATGTTTTGAAAACCTCAAATTACAGTGGTGCTAGGGCGGCCTCAAAGAACTGGAGTTCTGTTTAGAGTGCCGAGACTTTTTTTTTCCGTTCCTCAGTTACATCACCTATACAAGGGTCCTCCATTCCTCCCTTGTATGAAGTACTGCTCTCATATCTGTGGGGGCGAGGGCTCTGGTTTCATCCGGCTTTTTGGATAGTGTCGAGTCAAAGGCCAAAAAGACTTATAAACTGTCCTGTACTTCCTGTTCACTTGACCCTTTATATTTGC
>JABUQX010045073.1:32500-57500 GCA_015478945.1 Trachelipus rathkii | reverse complement strand
ATCATTATGGCATTATTATCTGACCTATAAGAGGTATGTAAAATGTGAATATTCTTTTCAGTGTATCATAAATTTGTGTCCTTCTAATTAATCATTATGTAATTACTAAATGAAACATGATTCTATTATGTATTTAGATGGAATAAGCCATCAGGTAAAATATTTAGATGGAATAAGCCATCAGGTAAAATATTTAGATGGAATAAGCCATCAGGTAAAATATGCTTTGATGTATTGTTTTTATGTCTATGAATGCTAATCATGCCACCACATGTTTCTCAAGCAAATATGTATTTCATTAGTAATTATTAATACTTTCATTTAATTCCAGCAATTAGATTTCTTTTTATGTATTTTATTATCAAAAGTTTATTATTCCTAGGTGTTCTTTATATGGATCTTGTTTTGTGATTTGAATTTTGTCTGTAAAAAGTCCCACATTGGGCGAAAAATAAATATCACTAGAAGACTTGCTTAACTGCCCTTCTAGCCATAGATAGTAATAAGGAATCAAGAATACATTACTATAAACTGGCTATTCCTTGCGAGGATTGCGAATCTTTTCTTTTGAGATGACAAATTCAGACAGCGTATCCGAACCCTGGCCCATGGCTACTTACTCATCCAGACACCTCTTTAGGTCCCATAAAGTGGGCAGATGTACCCGTAAGAGAGTTAGATACAATTAAATCAACATTTGATTGTATCTTCTCAAAAAATCATATATATATATATATATATATATATATATATATATATATATATATATATAAAGGCCTATAATTATTAAACTAATTAGTTAAATGATTAGGGACCATTGCAATAATGATTTAGGTGGATCCACCGTTAATTTAAGCCAATAATAAAAATTTCGATTTTTTATTATTATTATTATTTTTTATTATTATTATTATTATTTTGCCCACTAATTGCATATTTGTGATAACGTGAATGAACGAATCATTCGCATTATCATTTTTATGGTTGTTTTACATTGAATTAAAAACTTTCTTTTAAGAAAAAGAAAATTTTTGATTTAATGATTATTATTATTATCATTATTATTATTATTATTATTTACATGGTGAAGGTTGAAAGAGATGATCAGGGCCCTGCATCGTTATTCAACTACGCTATATAAATAATTAAGATTGGTTTGGAAAAATATTTCCACACCAATTAAAATAATAAGTAATAATTAATGATAATTACCCTACGTCCATTATTTTAAATTTCAAAGATTTTGTAAAATAATGCCATAATGCTTGTAAAATAAGGATATTTAGCATTAAGAAAATTGAAATTGGGGAAACGGGGAAAGATAATAATAATTATCCTATATGCCTCACTTCTTCCTTTATTCTTTTTCTCTCCTTTTGAATTGGAAACAACATTGAGAAGAACAGAAGTTGAAAAGAGAAAGGATCTGTAGGAAATTGCAAAGCCAATCGACTCACAAAATTGTCGGTTTTTGTCGGGAATTTTCTGAGCGAGAGTGTTTACGTAAAATTGGAGTCGGAGTGAGCCGAGAGAAATCGAACTGCACCGACAGACTAACCGGGGCATTGGTATGCCGTTAATGTAAACATTTCGCCGAAAACTCCACTCTAGAGCTCATTTTCGAAACTGCATTTTTTTCTTCTTTCTCTTGAATCTGTTTTCACTTCAATTAATATTATATATATATAATAATAATATATATATATATATATTATATATATATATATCCATTTTGCTTATGGTATGTTACCGATATAAAATTAATGACATTTTTTTATTGGGAACCATCTAAGGGGGACTTAGTCTTAGTGATAAATACTTTATTATATATATATATATATAATATATAATATATATATATATATATATATATACTCGTACCTACCCTATAGAGGGTACCCCCAGATTATTATCCCCACTCTGCTGGACAGGAAAGCCTGAGAAAGCTATATCCCCAAAAGCTGATTAGAATTAAGATAATTTTAAAATTATTTATATATATATATATATATATATATATATATATATATATATATATATATATATATATAGGGGGCCATATAAGTTGGGGAAAAAACAAAAAATTTTTATGAAGATTTTCTGGTTAGCACACCTTAATAAGGTGACCTAAACATCGCATAGTAGTAAAAAGATAGTTTGAGCAGTAGAAGTAGTAGCATATGAGATCTGCGGACAACAATTTTTCTGTTGAGTTTTCCACCTTTTTTGACATATAGGTTAACTATTGGGAATCACCTACAACTATTTTTCGCAATTTAATAAAAATCGATATAAATATATATATATATATAGTAGTATCGAGAGGGTCCGCAGACAACAGTTATAATTTCAACACTGGTTGACACTGCTTTAGCACGTATACGGGAGAGATAATTAAGTGTCATACTGACGTTTTGTGTATTATTTGTGATTCCGGAAAAACAAAATGGCGGAGAAACAAATTTCGGAGATAGGAGACAACGGTGCTGCTGACGAAGAGAGAGATAATGAGAATCTCGAATTGAATGAGGGTAGTAAAGACGAAGGCCATAATCCAGAACAAGTAAACGGAGGGGGGGGCGGAGATGAAACGCCCATAACCCAAGAAAGGGGGCGCGCTCCCCCAGGGATTACCCCTCTCCAAACTCCTTTGAACCCAAGGGCCACTCCGAACCCCTACCTCACTCTTCTTAGCCCGGCATCCCAAGTAGTAAGGGAGGGAGCACCTCCCCCACGGGTCGAAACTCCACCATACATGCAAAAAACGGTTGCTTTAGACAACACTTTAAATCTACAGCTCAAGCCTGCTACTGTTGACACTACTACCAAAAAGAAAGTGCGTAGGAATTGGGGTGGGCTCGAACCACATAACCTCAATGAAAGCAAGTGGGAGGGTGCCGAATTACGAAACACCTCCCCGTGGGGACCCGACGGGCCCCTACCGATCCAGAACCAAGCCATAGGATCGGCCCAAACCTCTGCTGGGCCTAACAACGCTCAACAACAAACCAACGTCCTCACAGGAGGAGTTATGGGACATAACACCAACGAAAGTGCCCCAGCAGGACAGAACACTTCAAATTATGGGTTTTTACCAACGGGGACGATGCCCCCACCTCCCTATTATACAGGCATGCCACCTGGCAATTACACCATGCCTAACCAGGTCCATCCTTACCCCGGAGCATGGCAAGGATATCCCTATATGCCTCCACAACCATTTGGAGCGCCATATTATCCAACTAATTTGTTTAACACTGCATTTCCCACGATTCCGGAAAATTTAAAGTTATTTGGCAGACATCTTAAGACAAGAATATGGAAAGGCATCTTATACCCAGATTTCATTTCTTCTTTGAATACACAGCTAGATGCTTTAGGCCCATTAAACGAAAGTCAAAAGATCACTTTTGCAAAGTCAGCAATCTCATCCGATCAAAATAGCGAAGCGAGAAAATATATGCTCAGAGACAACTCTTTCTCAAAATTTACCAAATTAGAAGACTTTCTTTCCCAGTTAAAAATTTTCTTACAACCTGAAGAGAAGAAAACAGTTTTCGACTTCATGCTGGACTTTATAGAATATAGAAGAGAGAGAGATTCAATTTTTACGGATTTCGTGCTAGAATTGAAAGACCGGTTAACGAAGCCAGAGCCGCCTGCACGATCTGGATGAACAAAGCAATTTCAACTTCCCAGGCAAAAAATCAACCTATTGCGTTACCGCGGAAAATTATTCAAAACGCGTAAATGAGAGCAAGAGATGGAGACAATTACGAGAGAAGATTACTTATTGGATTCGCCCATACAGAGCATGAATTTAAATGAATTGATCGAAAAGCCTGTCTCAAATTTCAAATGGAAGCTTTGTTAAAAGATGTGAATTTAGAAGGCCCAAATGAGGGCCGCACCACTAGGGTGTTCTGGGCCAAAGAAGAATCGGGGGGGAAACAGAGGGTTGGAGTTAATAATTCATACAGGGAACCAATGAAGCCAAGGTATGAGGAGAAGAGAAGGGAGGAGGCGAGACCCGATTACACTCCTCAAAGGAGGGGAGATGAGGTAAAGCCGAATAATACTTTTCAAAAGAAAAGAGAAGAAGTGAAGACGGGGTATGGTACACTGAGATATAAGGGCACCTTAAAGATGTCCGCCCAAGAGCTAAGAGAACACTATGTGTGCTTCTTTTGTGAATCAGTGGGACACTCGTCCCAAGCATGTCGTTGGGGATTGCCCTATTGCCAAAAATGTCAGGCAAACCATAGAAGGGGATCGCAACAAAATTGTAGAGGAGCACCGCCCTGGAGACCTATCCCAGATACCCCGCTGATGTTCACTCCATACAACAGTAAGATGGACATGGACAAAGGGATAAGAGCGGAAAAGCCAGAGTCTTACAACCCAGGCCAGCGAGGGCCCAGGACCTTCTCCAAGAAGAAGAAAAGGGCACCAAGGCCCCAGATGGGAAGGTAACGACCAACGCCGAGTAGTGGTATCTGCGCTGAGAGCCAGCAGAGATTTTGACGGTGAATGAAGTAGTGGAGTATGATGATAGGATGTATGAGGGAGAACTTTCTCATCCTCAGGATAGGATAGAGAATGAAAATTTTTAGAATCGGGCAAAGAGAAGAAACGTGTGAGAAAAAAGTTTAAAGATAGAGAGAAAAGATGGGAAGCTAGGCGAAATAAACAGAAAGGAAAAGAAGTCGTGCAGCAACCTTTTAGACTGGGACGACACTTTTACACCAATGTCTACCTTGCTCCATCTTTAAGTAGTAGGCAGACGAAGACCAAAGTTTTGGTTGACACAGGATCTAGTGTCAGTATCGTCACCGCCCGGCGGCTCAAACAATTGGAAAAGGAGGGAAACTTTAAAGCAACCCTCCGTAAGACCGATTTAGTAGTACAGGGGGTGAACAGTAAGCCAACGGTCTTAAAAGGAGAAATACAACTATACCTTCGCCTACATAAAAAACATTACCTCACTACTTTCCAAGTGAGTGATAACGATGGAGAGAATAGTTGGGATATTCTTTTGGGTAGCAATGTTTTGTCTAACATTCCCATAACTTTGAACTTCTTTTCTGCACAGATGTCTATCAAGGAGGATGGAGAGATAGACATTCCGATCTTTGCCGATCCACTCGGAATTTATTTGGTTAGAGAAGTTTCTGGAGGGAATCTTAAAGTAATAAAGGACCTCAAGAAAAAGGAGGAGCAGTTGCCCCCGGCCCGAGGGTCGAGAGGGGGGGGAACAAAGGATTCGAACCAAATTTTCGCTAAACCAACCGCACGTACTGCGGATAAGCATCTTTTTCCTAAAGGGACCGCCTTGCCAGCTAAAAGCGCACGCAACGCGGATCAGCATCTTTCTCATAGGGAGGCCGCCAGGCCAGTTAGAAACGTAAACGCCGCGGATGAACCTCCGCTCCTATTAGGGCAGCGTCGATTTGTCTGTGCCCCAGAGAGGCAAGACAACCTCTTCAGTTCCGACTCGAATGAAGTGCCCAGTGCTATATCAAGGGAAAAGATTGTATAGGAATATACTGCTCTCTATCTGTATCTGCATAGTATGACAGGCTCATTGTAGTTTGTAACTTCAAAGCCATGTGATCTAATACTAGTGACATATATAACTCACTCTAGTTGATGGTACCTCTTTCGACTTACATACACCCTACTCACACATGCACGTTTAAATCAGTAGCATGCGAGATAGAGGTGTTATTCTGCCTAACACCATAGCCGAGGGATTGAGTGACCTGCGTGATTGTCCCTTTGAGCCTTAAGCACTCTACTGACTCCTCACTCTCATGCTCGCTATGCGTGGGACGTAATAATACTCTCGTCGGCCTATATTCCAGAACTGAGACTGATGTATACTTATTTCGTGCTTTTAGAGACTCTTTAACGTCTCTGCATGACTCAATGTATATAAGAGGCATATATTGCTCTTACTTGGTCGTGTTATCGTGTTCTATTGAATTGAACTGCATTTAAAGATCAGTGCATTATGAAGGTAATATTTTTAGTGAGTTAAGATGAGTGTATACATTATTGTGTTTCTCTATGTGTATATCATATTGTGTATTGTGAACTACTTTTGTATATATTTTATTCTCCTAAATCTTCTGTAAAGACTTTTGTCACATGAGCCTTTTGAAAGTTCTTTTGAGACACAGGAGTATGTATACACTTAATCTGCTTTTATTATTATTTCTTATTTATAGTTTCTAATACTTTGGATCTCACTGTTATTTGTGTTGCCAATTTACAATTAGTTTCCTCATAGTGAGTGATGATACCACGCGTTATTTCTTTCTTCAATTCGTTATTATTTATTTTTGGTTATATGTTTTATTATACTCACTTTTATTTTGATTAAGTTCACTTGTTATCTATTAAGAGTTTGTGCTTTTAACAGAATCACTTTTTATTTTTATCAGTTATGTTGAGTTTATTAAGCCTTGTGTGTAATTTTAGTATATTATTAGCAAATTCATTGATTCCAGCGTAGAGGACACAGATCTGTCTTATAGTGTGATAGTCGTACATCCATATTTTTGTTTAACTAAGATTTTTTCTTTCTAATGTTTTATTGCCTATCTCCTTGTTCCTCTCTACTATCTATTATATATCTCTCTACGTGTAAGTACTCAGAGTTTTATAGTGTACTGTAATCTAGTAATAATCTTAGTAAAGAGAAATGTTCAAAAGGCATTGCTTCTATATTGAAGTGAATTGTTTCTTCCTCTCGTGAATCCTCCGTATAGTGTTCAACTCATAGGTGTCGATGACCATTGCTAGAGCTTATTGTTATTATTCACTTATGCAAGCGAGCACACTACACATCACCACACACGATCGAGTCTTACACTATATGACCACCGAGCACCATTATCACGTATGAGCAATGCATGGCTGTCCCAATTGTATCACACATGTCTCTGCGACCTTACTAGCGACACTTTTAACGAAATGATATGACTCCATAGACACTTACATTTTAACACGTGATGGCCTATACACAGCACACACAGCATATAATGTACAATTTACTCTCTCCATAAACTTACACTCAACTACAGCCGATTTACTTACACTCACACAACGATTTACAGATTTACTTACCCACACACACACACACAGCCTATGTCACTAATTTTTTTAGAAACACCACATTCACTATGACACTTATACACACATTCACTATGGAACTTATACACACATTAACTATGCCACTTACATTTACCCATAGACCACTTACCATTTACACTATTTTACACACACAGCACACACCACACACACATCACTTATACACACATGCACTATGACACTTATACCACACATTCACAATGACACTTACATTAGCCATAGGACACTTTACATTCTACACACTTAGCACAACACGCACACACCACACACACCTACACACACACACACACACAACACACAGATTTACTTACACTCACACACAGATTTACTTACACACGGAGATTTATTTACACTCACACAGATTTACTTACACTCACACACAGGTTTTTACTTTACACATACACACACACACTCACAACACAACCACACACACACACACACTCACACACAGATTTACTTACACTTCACACAGATTACTTACACTCACACACAGATTTACTTACATTACAGGCTTATCAACACATGGTAGCTATTACTGTGAGCGAACTCTCGATTGAAGTTTTCATTCTCACTTACACCAGACGCTTCTGATTCTACCTTTCGACACAATATAACGAATAATGAATTGTATTAAAACATCATATAATGACTTGTGTTTAATGTAAACACGAGTCACATTCCCATTACTTTTCATTTTACTCATCTCATACAACTAAAAGTTATCTTTCAAAGTTTGCTTATGGAACATCTTACTATAATAAATGCAAATACATCTCTCTCGATTAGAACAAAGAAATTTATATATATGAGACTGTTGAATACTTTCTTGGTTTGATTAAATATCTATATAAATACAAACATGATAACTGACCGAGAATATATATTGGGATATTTAAAGATTTGCGGAAAGACTCATTCTAGCGTAATTTATTTAGAAGTTATAATATTATTATTTTATATTAAACACCCTTGTTTGTAATACATCTAAATTGATAATAGAATAGAAAGAAAAAAAATAAATACAAAAGAAAATTTATAACATATTATCTATATATTGAACAAAATAGTTCAATTTATTAAGTATTCGCGAATTATTGCATAAAAAAAAATTTGTGCATAATCGTGCTTTTTTGTGAAAATTGCATTCAATGCAACAACAATTATTTTTCAATAAACTGTGAAATCGTTCGAATCGTAATTACATTAAATCGGAATTAAACAATAAATATAATTTTCAAATAATAGTATGAAATGTAGGAAAAATCTGATTAACTTTTAATAAGAGTTCTAATTTGTTAATGTGAAAATTTTAGGATAGATAATGCAGTATTATATAGAAGTTATATAATATTTTTATTAAAACAGGTTTTTTACAACTAATGGATACAGTGTTTATCATTATAAAAAACAAATAACTACGATATTATAAAATTTTCTTTAAATAAACGTACAATTTTATCTAGGTAGGTCATTATATAAAAGTTTATCATAATAAAATTTACCTATTTTTTCACTTGGAAAATAGTTGTATGTTTCTTCCGATAGTCCACAAAATCATCTAATCCCATATATTTATTTATCTCATAAATGTCATTCACAAATATCGAGTCAATTATCGGAATTTATCGAAGGAGTAATCGACAGATATCATTATTTACCCAATGTATGCAATATTTTAGAAATAAATCGTGTACTTATTTAAGAAGTTATTTATATTTTGTGTATTTTAATATATACTACAAACCATTTTAGTTCGATGCATAGAATTATTAGGAAATAAAGTTTATACTAAATTATTATTATTATTATAACTAAGGTTTTTTAAATCTTAAATATTATAGTAAATATATTATGGTATATATTAAAAATAAAATACAAATATTGAGAATTATTTATATTAATAAAAACGTATCAATTATTAAGAACTAATACCTAAAATCATATATCAATTAAATTCATTGCTGCTGTAAAGGTATTCTTCCTATTTTTTCGATGGCTAAACTTCAGGTATTACTTTTAATGTTTAGTAAAAAATTACGGCAAAGAGAGCGATATGCAGCATCTAAAGTCTTTCAAATTTGTTGAATTATTTATAGAACACTAATCTATTATAGTACCTTGTATGTTAGTTTTACTTATCAATTCTAATGTTATCAGGTTGCGGCGCTTACATTGGGCACGAAGTTTTGAGAGTTATATAAATTTTTATTTTATTTATAATAATGAGTTTAGTTATTTTCATAATTAAAATTATATTATTAGTATATATAAAACAATAATATTATAGTAAAATATTTTACATATTAAATAAATACGTCTCAATTTAATATGTGAACACAATAACCTTATGCACAAATAATACATAATTTCTTCACATGAATGTTGTTATAGAATATCAAACAGAGAGGCTCACATTTTTAACAAATTAAAAAGATTTATTGGAGGATATGAAATAAGACTAACCAATTTATTTAAAGATTATTTTATCATATACACATTTTATTATCATGAATATTACAAATACAATAATACTGTAATTTAAATTATACTCAATATTAATGGATTTAAACAAATTTATAATTATTTATTCATAAATTAGTTAGGAATTAATTTATTTAGGATAAATAATTTCAGTTTACTTATCTTAAGCCGTTTCTAATAATTTTGTAATGTTAATAATATTTTAAGATGGTAAATGAGGTATCGGTATAGATAGTTTAAAATTCTTTTATTGTAACAGGTTTTATATCCTAACGAAATTATTGATACAACTGCATTATTATAATCCAAAATCATTGAATATATTTTCACATGTAAATAAAAAGTCTAATTTAGAATCACCTTATAAACTATTTTAAATAAATGATTTCCTCCTTCTCTACGACCGCTTTATATTTGTAAATAATTTCCTTTGATATTACAAAATGTCAATTATATTATATTTATTTCAAAACATGCTGATTAATAATACGTTAAATAAACAATCATATAACAATAGAATAATTTTATACTAAATTATTATATTTATCATAATAATTATGGAAATTTTTAGTAAATAAATATTCCAACAAGAAACACAAGTTTGGAGTTCATATATATTATTTGATAATGTGAAAATTTAAAGAAAAAGCCTTATTTTAGATATATTTAATATTATTTTTATTTTTATTTTAAAAATCAAGAGATTTATTAAATAAATAACTAAATGAATATTTAATGCGGTACTTATAAAATAAACAAATATTTTTAATAATTTTTCATTATATAATAAACCGATAAAGAATGATATATAATAAATTTATTAAACATATTGAACATTAAAAATGTATTACTTCTAATTATTTTAGTAAATATAATTTACTTTCCAGTTCTCAAATACGAACAATAACACATTTATTATTTTTTTCAAGTGCCTGAAAATATGGAAAACAACATAAAATAACTACAAGTATAATTTTATGTATCAAAATAAGTTTATTTATATATAAATTAATAAAAATGTAAGAATTCATATAATTTATGGAGTTCCCTTCACTTTTTCGGACTTTGGATACGCTAAATGACTTATTTTTATTCCAATAGATCCACAAAAATAAATATAATGAAAAGAAAATAGACAGAGATAAAATATATCTAAAACAAATATAAAAAAGAAATAATTATTTATTTATAATTTTAAATATCAATAACAAGATTATATTATTTATCTACCACAGACACCAATTTCAGTTACATTTATATAATATCTTGTAAATAGATAGAATCTACAAATAAAAAAGATAAAATAAAAGTACATTCATTATTATAAAAAAATACGTTCATTATAAATGATTTCCAATCACCTTATAAAACAAATTATATAAATAAAAGTTATATAACTATTATTACTGACTTAATTGTAGTAAACGTAATTATAGAGTCAATATAATTGCAAATAATATAGTGAAAAAATAATGCACAAAGATTAATGAATAATTGAACAATTGATTTTCAGTACAATGAACAATCCAATATATAAATGATTTACATAACTTTAATTTATTTTATATTGATATAGATATTATTACTTCAAATTTTATTTTATTAAAAAATCTTATTAATTAGAGTATAGGGATGTCAATGAATCATCTGTATGTACCTGATACCTATTTTCAGAAATAAATTATTTGATTAATATTGTAAATTTTTTATTAAGATAATTAGACGTATTAAACCAACGCCGGTTGAATTGTTATTTTAAGATATATTTGTTTCATCTTTGATTTCTCATTCTTAATTAAAATCAGTTTTAAGTCAATAATATTCAGGTTAAATTAAAATTATTTATATTTATTTGTTAAATATATTATTTATAATAATATCTAAAAATAATTTATTAATATATATTTCTTTTAAATGATTATTATTTTATTAGATTATTTATTACATTTATTTGTATTGATCAAATTCTATAATAAATTAAATGATATTTATATTAAGACTATTATTATAATATTATTATAATTATTTCACTATTTTATTATGCTTTTTATTTTATAATAATTATTTAGAAACATTACACTAAATATATATGGTAACACAATGATGTGTTTGTAATTGTCCAAGAAACACTTACTTGTTCTAAATATGGCACCAAGAAATCTATATATTCAAAATGTGCCATCTACATGTCTGCATGTTTGAAATAAATTAAATATTTCCACTGAATGTACTCAAAATACATATCAAGGTAAACGAAATCTTCATGTATATAACATTAATTATTTAAGAGTTTCAATGATTTCGGTAATCAAATATTGAAATAATAAATAGTATTAATGATAAAAAAAAGTCGATAATTTATAAATAATGAATAGTTTAATTAATATTTATTTATAATAAATTATTAAAAACAATGTTTTAATATTAAGTAATATAAATTGAATATAATTATTAATTTTGGTAATAATTAATACTATATGAAGAATTATATTATGTAAATAAATTTAATTCAAAATATTAAATAATTGTTAATAATATTATTAAAATTAAATAAAGAAATTAAAGTTGCATAATATAAAAATAAATAAATTTCATCTGATTTTTTTTATTTTTAAAACATGTAATTATATATCATTTATCATTGAAATCAACAATAATAATAATTATAATAATAATACATTATTTATTACATAAAGATCTAGTAAATAAAATAATTTGTTTCAGTATAGTCATGCATAGTCATGCTCCTATTTTTAAGATATATATTATTTTAACCAAACATATAGCTAGACCTTTTTAAAATGCACAAATATAAATTAACTAATAATCAGAATATTTTAAGAAAAAAATATATCGAAAACTGCATAATATCTTGCTGCAAGACTATATTCACGATGAGATTTGCTCACGTTATATTTTAAGAAAAAATAAAGCGAGTAAATTAATAATACAAACAAATGAAAACAATATATAAAAAATAATATATTTATATAATTTTAATTAAATCAGCAAGTGATTTTATTACAAAGCTAATGTGAAAAATAAGTTATGGATATAAATAATAAATACAAATATATAAAAATTTCATTAAAACGTATCAAATTTACAGAATCCACCTAAAAAACTATATAATTAAATAATTCACTTCTTTTGAATACTGCTTGTTAGACAAATATTATAATTTAAAGATTATTAAATATGACAACAATGGAATCAAGTAAAATAAAAGTATTTACAATCGTTTCATGATAAAAATGTAATCCAATGAGTATTACATAAAAAAACAACATATTAATTTATCAATATTCATATCGACAATGAATATATATAATTCAAAATGATTATGTAAATAAATTTTATATAGAGAGTAAAATAATTTAAGTTAAAACTTATATATAATAGAATAAAGTATTATTCTAAATATAATCTTTTTCATTAAATTAAGTGATAGTAAAATAATTAATAATATATTAAGAAATAAAATAGATCGAAAATTATATTAATCATTATGAAAAATTATATAATATATAATTAATTACTTTTATAATTATAAAAATACGTAAAGTGTATCATATTATTCAATACACTATAATGAAAATATAATATAATATTGGAATTAAAATAATAATATAAAAGAAAATAATCTCAGGATGTTAACCCAACACGAAAAACATAATTATTTAGACTTCATTACACACCCTTTAGAATTTAAATATATAGAGTGACATATCTATAATACCAATATAGAAATCTAATCCAATCACAATGACAAGAAAAAATTATCTAATGACAATTTGACATTGTTTTGAATTATTAACACAATTAATTAATAATCAAATTGAAACACATATATTTATTTATGGAATATACTTTTTAAAAATAGATTTTAATTTTATTTTACTCCAATTAATAATAAAATAAATACTCAATTATAATATATATATATTAAATTAAATACAAAAACAAAATAAAATTTAATTAAAAAATAAATATTAAAGTAATATAGATATAAGTATTAAAGATGAAATAAAAATTTAAATTTAAATAAACACAATTTAATAATGGAAACAAAATTTACATTTAAAAATAAAATCTGCAGTAAAGGGAAAAACTTTATCCTTTCTTCTGCCTTAGAGAGGTATAAATTTAATTTAAGATAAATCCTTTGAAGTATTTTTTCTATTTAGAATTTATGAAAGATTAAATCTCTTGTATAGGATAACTCATATACTAAGCACGAATATGACTGAACAATATTTCGAGGGTAATATAAATAAAAATAAATAAATAGATAATTAATTATCAATATATTAAACCTACAATAATAAAAAATATCCCAATAAATAAATATTAATAAATAATAATTTATAATTTAACTTTTCAGTATCCTTTTAATAGTATTTCTGAAAACTATTAAATATAAAATATTATTTAATTATATTCCAAAATATAATGACACTTAGAATTAACCAATAGAGTATATAAAACATCATATTAAGATATATTACCCAAAATAATTTAATTAAAAATGTTAAATGAATATATAGTAGAAAAAATTCGTACTATATTTACAAAGAGTTACTAATAAACTACAATTTTGAGAGTATAATAGCTATTAAAAAATTATAAGATAAAAAAGCATGAGTTAATTATTAAGTATGGTATAGAATAATTTTATATTTAATTAAAATAAAGTATGGTTCAACTAATAGAATAATATAAATTAGTGATTCAGTCATATAAAAAAAAAAATTTAATATATATTTAAACATATTGAACAGAAACGCAGCTAAATCTTATTTAGATCATAAATTATATAAAGCAATAATATAACTCTTTTTTCTTTTTTAAATTGTAAAAAATTGCAAATCTATATTATCAATGCAACCAATTACTTATTATTCATAATGCTGAAAAATACTCGTAAAAACTTACAAAATTTTAGAGGAGAAATATAACAAAATATTTTCAAAATCATAGTTGAAAATAGTAAGGAAAAAATCGTTCACTCTTTATAAAGAAGTTTTCTATAATATATTGATAAATGATGAATTTTAAATAAGAAATAAAAGAACGTAATAAAATTTTAATAACACGAGTTCAAATATTTATATTTAATAAAAGCAGAGTTTATTAACAAAAATGAAAATACTTTTGTAAAAAATACGAGTATTAAAAAAATTTCCATTAAAAACGTTCATTAAGACACACTAAAAATCTAGTAATACAAATTACCCTATGTTCTTAGCTATATATTATATATTGAATTGAGAAAATAGAATTTCATGTCCCTCCCACATGCCTTTCTACATAATGTTTATCTAAAAAACTTCACAGCTTTGTTGCCTATTCTAAAATATGTCAACAATATGTTATGAAATTAATATGATAATACAAATAGGACAGATTTCTAAGCGTTATTAATGAGTTTTTAAAATAATGTACGTTTGATAAATAATTTTGAAATGTTGCATTTTTTTACATGAATAAAGTAAATATTTTAGAAGTATATTATTTTATATTTTATCTATTAATAACTCAATTTAATTTGTACTCAACAATATAGATACAGAATGATATAGAATAATACAGAATATATAGAAATATGATTCATTTAAAAAATACAAAATAAAATTCATAATAAACACTTAAAACTATTAATAGACAATTATTTACTTTAGAGAGAAGCCCTTGAATAATAATAACACAGCAAAACACTTATTTTATTTTCAAATGCATTGAAAAATATCCAGTAAAAACTCAATTTATTAGGAAATTACTAAAATAAAATTATCAAATGTTTGAAATTTAAGGAATAAAAATTCAGTACTATTATAAAGAGTTCTTAAATCATTTTAGCTGTATGAAAATTTAAGACAGAGAAAGATTTTTTTAAAAATATATAAATATTTTATATTATTAATAAACAGGTTACTTTAAATACTAATAGTAAAATATTTGGTATATAAAAACAAATACTATGAATATATTACCATTAAAAATAACGATATCCAGATTTTAAGAGAGAACTATATAAGCAAAGTATAAGTTTTTTTATACAGTAAATACCTTATTTTTAAAAATATTTGTTATCATAATATAAGAAGCTATTAAATTTACACTAATAAACAGATTCATAGATAATAAAAACTAAACTCCGACAGTTAAAAAATTCGACGTTAAAAAAATCTTAATTTTAATTATAATAAAAAGCTTTAACAAAATTGAATTAAAATTTAGGAACAATCAGATATACTTATATTATTATTTTTGCGACATATTCATTAATATTATTATAAAAGAGTTAATCCTGAAATTTACGTATCAATGAAAAGTGTTTTTAGAAAATATTATAATTTTAAAAAAATCTTAATTTTAATATAATTATAATAACCAGAGAAAATGAACAAACTTAAATATCCATAACATTTACATGAAAAACATAAAATATCAAAATAGGAAAATTATATTCACATTAATAATCGTCAATAATTACTATAGAGACTACCTATAACTCCCCCACTAACAATTAAATATTCACTTTATGATATCTGGAGACGCTCTAATTAATATTATAGAAAATATAGCTAAATAATGTTTTTAATTGATTCATAATATATATGAATATTTCATGTAGATAATTTTCGGAGTTAATTTAATATTACATTTATTAAACAAACTATCTAAATTTTCTCTTCTTCATAAAAATTAATAATAAAATTTTACATTACTTAGACCCATCCACTAAGTAAGCAAATTGATGTGTTATGTAATAGTTTATATTTTCGATAATTTAAGGTTTTAAACACGTTATGCTGTTAAATTTTAGATAGTTAATGTTCTTATTTTCTGGATATTCACATACTGTTATGATTAATTATGTATTGAATAGTGACCAAAATTGAAATATTTATTATGACTACTATATTTACTTTTAATAGTAAGAATAATGATAATATCGGTAGTAAAAACTCTCTCAATAACCACTTTTAGTAGGACTAGAGTAGCTTAAGATTTTCTCTTCCTTCCCTGAAAGTGCTTATAAAACACACTCATAATTTTAGTACTTTTGTGAAGCCTAAATGAATCAAAGTTAGTTCTTCTTATGTTTTGTAATAAAATTGTCAATTGCTTTCGCTACCAAACGCCCTTCTTGATACCAATCACAAGTATCGGCTTATCTATCCTTTGTTTGGCATTACTAAACACTTTTATCTCTCTATTTAGACAACATATAGCGTTAAATTATATAGACTTTTTTTACTATTTACCTCAAAGATAGAATGATAAATTTTTATCAAAATCATGGGCTATTTCACGACACTAACTATTTGAGAGAATCATATTTGGGCACACTAAATATATAAAAACAAATTGTTTAATAAACTATATTATATTTGAACATAAGAAACCCCCGTCACACTATGAAGATCACATATAAAACGAATTATAAATTAAACTTATTCGATTAAGTATAATATTGAGTTAATATATGAGTTAATCAAATCAAATAAATATCCAAAATGTCAAAAACATCTGCTTAAAAGCATATAGAACACTTGATTTAAATAACTTCAAATTTTTGGAAGTGCATTGAAAGCAACTGCAGAGTGACAAGGAAGAAACAACAGCTCAAGCTATATCAGACATTCTGTTGAAATAGAGAAATCAAGGTATTTAATATTTTTATTTTTGTATTGCTAGACTACGCTTGTTAAAGTTAAATGAGCTAAAAGTAAAGAGAAGTATAGGTTTTCATGACGGATACTTAACTTACATGATGTTCAAAGTTGAGGTAAAAAAAGTTGAACTGAAAAGCTGAACAGAAAGATGAATCTCTTAATTTTCCTTTAAGATAATATAGGATATAAGAAGAGAGCTTAGAAGGTTAAAGTTCATTGAAACAGCGATAAAAATTTATGCTACTCATAATACTGCTGTAAAATACCTAGTATAATAAATATAACTCCAATTTTAAAGATTTACGAATATGTTATTCAATCGTCTTATATTAATTATAATAATTATAGTAAAAAATAATCGTTACCTATATTATCTTAGAGATAATTTTCTATAATAAATCATGTAAAATGATGAGGAATGAATAATATTATTGCAACGCTCGACATTAATCTTCATATGTTTAGTATAATAAAATTTATTTATTAATACAGAGTTTTATATTCTACAACTACAAAGCACTGATTAATGTGGTATAAATATATATATATATATATATATATATATATATATATATAATATATATATATATATTAGTATATGTATATGTATATATAATATAATACTATTATAATATTTATATATATATGTATACTATATATATATAATTATATATATATATATATATATATATATATACTATATATATATATATATATATATATATAATATATATATATATATATATTAATAATATATATATAAGTATATATATATATATATATATAATATATATATATATATAATAAATATATACTATATTATATATAATATATATATTATATATATATATATATATAATATATATATATATATATATAAATATATATATATATATATATATTATATATATATATATATATATATATAATATATATATATATATAACATCAAAATTCGATAACAATATTGTATAAATGAAAAATAAAAACGTATTCAAAATAAATTATTTTATTATAATGGTGAATTTAGGAATAAATAATTGAAAGTGAAATATTAAGAATGCTTTGTGGATATTACAGAGCCCTTTTTAAAGGAAAACTTAATTTATTATATGTTTACACTGTAAGATGTAAGTTGGAGTTAGTAATAATACACTTTCCATATTATTTATTATATAAAGATATATTCACATAAATAATTTTCAAAAATATGTTGAAATTTATAACCGGTAAAATAATCTTAACTTTATTAAGGGAAGGTTCTAATTTGTATATGTGAAACATTTTTAAAATGAAATAGCGTAATTAGATAGAAGTTAATAAATTTATTTATTATTTAAACAGGTTTATACAACTTAATTAGAATATTGTGTTGTCTAAAATCTTTATTTGCAAATATTTAGAACATTTTGTCAATTTAAAAAACTTGACTTACAAAATACACCCACATTATAATAAATTCTACTTTCCTGCTTTCTATTATGAATTTATATATATTGAAAAATAATTGGACATTATTCATTACAATAACACATATTTATATGTTTATCAAATTGCTGGAAAATTAATCTAGGTATAAAAATCTCAAATTTATTTTAATGGAATTTAAGTTATAAATAAATTTCAAATAGTTGATAATTTAGGAAAAAAATACGTACTTTTGAAGAGTATCTAACTTTCTGTAATGGTATAATAATTTAAGAAAAAGCGTAATTTTAGAAGTTTATTAATTTTTTATTAAAAACAGGTTTTCACAACAATGAAGTATTTGGTATATAAAACAAATATTAAAATTTCATAAAAACGTCAATTTAAGACACCTAAACAAGTGATTATTTTCTATTCTGCCTTTTTGAAATTGCATTTCAATGCAATCACATTATTTTTTTCAAAGCTGAAATACCGTTAAAACTCATTTTTAGGAATTACAAAAATAATTTCAAAATGTTTTAAAATTTAGGAAAAAAAATCGTACTTTTAAGAGTTTTAAATTTGTAATGTGAAAATTTAAGAAAAGGCGTAATTTTAAAGTTAATTTTTTTATTAAAACAGGTTTTCAAAACTAATGAAATATTTGGTATATAGAAAACAAATATTGAAAAATTTTTATAAATAAACGTCAATTTAAGACACCTAAAACAAATTAATAAATTCACTTTCTGCTTTTTCGCATGCATTTCAATGAAGCACATTAGATTTGCCTACTGCAAAAGACGGTTAGAAACTCAATTGTCTGATATACCCAAAGATCTCAAATGTGCCAATTAAGGAAAAATCGTACTTTTTTAGAGTTCTTGAATTGGATTAATGTCCAAATTTAAGAAAAGTGTAATCTCAGAAGTTAATTTGTTTTATTAAAAACGGCTTATCTGCAACTAATCTTATTTGGTAAATCAAAAACAAATATTGAAATTTCATTAAAAAACGTCAATTTAAGACACCTAAAACTATTAATAAATTCACTTTTCTGCTTTTTGAAATTGCATTTCAATGAAACACATTATTTTTTCAAATGCTGAAAAGTACCGTTTAAACTCAATTTTAAGGATTTAACAAATAATTTCAATGTTTGAAATTTAGGATAAAATCGTACTTTTAAGAGTTCTAGAAAATTTGTAATGTGTACGAATTTAAGCAAAAGCGTATATTTAAAGTTAAAAATTTTTCATTAAAGAAAGGTTTTAACACTAATGAAATATTGGTATTTTATAAACAAATATTGAAATTTGAGCTTAGAGGCGTGGATATAACAACGCCTAATACTACGTATTAATAAATTCTCTCTCTGTTTTTGAAATACCATTTCAATGAAAGCACATTAATTTTTCAAATGCTGAAAAATACCGTTAAAATACCTCAATTTTTAATGATTTTAACAAATATAAGATTAGAAGTTGAAATTTAGAAAAAATCGCACTTTTAGGAGTTCTAAATTTGTAATGTGAAAATTTAAGAAAAAGCGTAATTTTAGAAATTAAATTTTTTTATTAAAACAGGTTTTCACAACTAATGAAATATTTGGTATATAAAAACAAATATTGAAATTTCATTAAAAAACGTCAATTTAAGACACCTAAAACAATTAATAAATTCACTTTTCTGCTTTTTGAAATTGCATTTCAAAATAAACACATTCTATTTTTCAATGCGAAAATACCGTTAAAAACTCAATTTTAAGATTTAACAAATAATTTCAAATGCTGAAATTTAGGAAAAATCGTACTTTTTCTTAAAAGTACAATTTTTCCTAAATTCGTAATGTGAAAATTTAAGAAAAAGCGTAATTTTAGAAGTTAAAATTTTTTATTAAAACAGGTTTTCACAACTAATGAAATATTTGGTATATAAAAACAAATATTGAAATTTCATTAAAAAACGTCAATTTAAGACACTGACACTAAAAACAATTAATAAATTCTCATTTTCTGCTGTTTTGAAATACATTTCCCATGAACACATTATCTTTTCACAATGCTGAAAAAACCGTTTAAAAAACTCAATTTTTAAGATTTACCAATAATTTTCCAAATGTTGAAAATTAGGGATAAAATCGTACTTTTAAGAGTTTCTAAATTTGTAATGAAAATTTAAGAAAGAAGCGTAATTTTAGAGTACTATTTTTATTAAAAAGGTTTTTCAAACTAATGAAATATTTGGTAATATAAACACAAATATTGAAATTTCATTAAAAAAACGCAATTATTTAGGACACCTAAAACAATAAATAAATTCTCTTTTCTGCTTTTGACAATTTCATTTTCAATTTTGAGCCTTATTTTCAATGCTGAAAATACCCTTAAAAAACTCAAAATTTTAAGATTTACCAAATCATTTTTTAAATGTTAAAATTTAGGAAAAATCGTAACTTTAAGAGTTCTTAAATTTGAAGTGTGAAAATTTAAGAAAAAGCGTAATCTTTAGAAGTTAAAATTTTTTTATTAAACAGGTTTTCAAACTTAATGAAAATATTTGGTATATAAAAAACAAATATAGAATTTCATTAAAACACGTCAAATTTAAAGACATCTAAAACTATTAAGATAAATTCAATTTTTCAGCTTTTTAATGGCATTTCAATGAAACAACATGTATTTTTTCCCACAATGCGAAAGTACCCAGTAAAAACTCATTTAAGGATTTTACCAAATAATGTTAATGTGACATCTTTAGGAAAAATCGTACTTTTTAAGAAGCAAAATTTGTAATTGTGAAAATTTAAGAAAAAGCGTAATTGTTGAAGAAATTTAAAATTTTAGTATTAAAAACCGATTTCCCAACTAGTGAAATATTTGGTATATTAAAAACAAATATTGAAAATTTCATAAAAACGTCAATTTAAAGAACACCTAAAACAATTAATAAATTCTCTTTTCTTCTGCTTCTCTAGCAATATAAAAGTGCAACAATTATTTTTTTCAAAATGCACTGAAAAATACCGTTAAAAACTCATTTTAAGATTTACCAAGTAATTTTTAAATGTTGAAATTTAGGAAATCGTACTTTTAAGAGTTATAAATTTGGAAATCTGAAAATGTTAAAGAAAAAGCGTAAATTTTAGAAGTTAATTTTTTTCCTAAACAGGTTTTCAAAAACTAATGAAAATTTTGGTATATAAAAACCAAATATTGAAATTTCACTTAAAAAACGTCACTTTACAGACATCCTAATACTATAATAAATTCACTTTAAGCTTTTTTGAAAATTGCATTTCAATGAAAGCCATTATTTTTTTTCAACTGCTGAAAATACCGTTTAAAAACTCAATTTTAAGATTTACCAAATAATTTCAAATGTTTGAAATTTAGGAAAAAATCGTACCCCTTTTAAGAGTTCTAGAATTTGTAATGTGAAACAAGTTAAGAAAAAAGCGTCAATTTTATGAATTTAATTTTTTATTAAACAGGTTTTCACAACTAATGAAAATTTGGTATATAAAAACAAATATTTGAAATTTCTATTAAAAAACGTCAATTTAAAAAGCTAAACACTATTAATAAATTCACTTTTTCTGCTTTGTTTGAAATAAGCATTTCAAGAAACACATTATTTTTTAAACTGCTGAAAATACCGTTAAAAACTCAATTTTTAAGAATTTACCAAATAATTTCAAATGTTGAAATTTAGGAAAAATCCGTACTTTTAAGAGTCTAAATTTGTATGTAAAATTTAAGCAAAAGCGTAATTTTACGAAGTTAAATTTTTTTATTTAAAACAGGTTTTTCACAACTAATGAAATAATTTGGTATATAAAATTAATATTGAAATTTCAATTAAAAAACGTCAATTTAATTTAAAGCACCTAAAACTATTAATAAATTACTTTCTGCTTTTGAAATTGCATTTCAATTGAAACTACATTATTTTTTCAAATGCTGAAAATACCGTTAAAAACTCAATTTTAAGATTTAACAAATAATTTCAAATGTTGAAATTTAGGAAAAATCGTACTTTTAAGAGTTCTAAATTTGAAAAAATATAAGCAAAAGCGTAATTTTAGAAGTTAAAATTTTTTATTAAAACAGGTTTTCACAACTAATGAAATATTTGGTATATAAAAACAAATATTGAAATTTCATTAAAAAACGTCAATTTAAGACACCTAAAACTATTAATAAATTTTCTTTCCTGCTTTTTGAAATTGCATTTCAATGAAACACATTATTTTTTCAAATGCTGAAAATACCGTTAAAAACTCAATTTTAAGAATTACAAAATAATTTTAAATGTTGAAATTTAGGAAAAATCGTACTTTTAAAAGTTCTAAATTTGTAATATAAAAACAAATATTGAAATTTCATTAAAAAACGTCAATTTAACACACCTACAACAATTAATAAATTCCCTTTTCTGCTTTTTGAAATTGCATTTCAATGCAACACATTATTTTTTCAAATTGCTGAAAATACCGTTAAAAACTCAAATTTTAAAATTTACCAAATAATTTCAAATGTTAAATTTAGGAAAAATCGTACTTTTAAGAGTTCTTAATTTGTAATGTGAAAATTTAAGAAAAAGCGTAATTTTAGAAGTTATAATATTTTATTAAAACAGGTTTTAACAACTAAAAAAATATTTGGTATATAAAAACAAATATTGAAATTTCATTAAAAAACGTCAATTTAAGACACCTAAAACTATTAATAAATTCACTTTTCTGCTTTTTGAAATTGCATTTCAATGAAACACATTATATTTTCAAATGCTGAAAATACCGTTAAAAACTCAATTTTAAGATTTACCAAATAATTTCAAATGTTGAAATTTAGGAAAAATCGTACTTTTAAGAGTTCTAAATTTGTAATGTGAAAATTTAAGAAAAGCGTAACGCTTTTGTAGAAGTTAAAATTTTTTTAACAGGTTTTCACAACTAATGACATATATTTTGTATATAAAAACAAACATTGAATAATTTCATTAAAAAAACGTCAATTTAAGACACCTAAAACTATTAATAAATTCACTTTTCTGCTTTTTGAAATTGCATTTCAATGAAACACATTATTTTTTCAAATGCTGAAAATACCGTTAAAAACTCAATTTTAAGATTTACCAAATAATTCAAATTTAAAATTTTAGGAAAATTCGTACTTTTTTTAAGAGTTCTAAAATTTGTAATGTGAAACCTTTAAGAAATGCCAACTTTACAAAGTTATAAATTTTTATTAAAACACGGTTTTCACAACTAATGAAAATTGGTATATAAAAACAAATATTGAAATTTCATTAAAAACGTCATTTAGACAACCTAATAACTTATTAACTAAATTCTTTTCCTGCTTTTTTGAATGCCAATTTCAAATGCAAACACATTATTTTTTTCAACTGCTGAAAATACCGTAAAAACTTAATTTTAGGAATTACAAATAATTTCAAATGTTGAAAATTTCGGAAAATCGTAAACTTTGAACCAGTTCTTAATTTGTAATGTGAAATATTTAAGAAAAAGCGTTTATTTTAGAGTAAAATTTTTTCTATTAAAACAGGTTTTACAACTAATGAAATAGTTTGGTATATAAAAAACAAAATATTAATTTCATTAAAAAACGTCAATTTAAGACACCTAAAACAATTAATAAATTCTCTTTTCTGCTTTTTGAAATAGCATTTCAATGAAACACATTATTTTTTCAAATGCTGAAAATACCGTTAAAAACTCAATTTTAAGATTTAACAAATAATTTCAAATGTTGAAATTTAGGAAAAATCGTACTTTTAAGAGTTCTAAACATTCCGTAACTGTGAATATTAGAAAAAAGCGCTAATCTTTCAGAAGTTAAACTTTTTTTATTAAAATATCTTGGAAATCACTACTAATGAATATTTGGTATATTTTACAAACAAATATTGAAATTTCAGTTAAAAACGTCATTTAAGACACCTAAAACAATAATAAAATTTCTCTTTTCTGCTTCTTTGAAATAGCATTTCAATTAATTTAATTTATTTTTCAATGTTGCTGAATAATGTTCTACCCCACTGATGAAGTCTTAGATTTAAACAAATAATGTCAAATGCTTGAAATTAGGAAAAAATCGTAAACTTTCAGAGTTCTAAATTCGTAATGTGAAAATTTAAGAAAAAGCGTAATTTTAGAAGTTAATTTTTTTTATTAAAACAGGTTTTCACAACTAATGAAATATTTGGTATATAAAAACAAATATTGAAATTTCATTAAAAATCGT